>PITA01009490.1:0-18990 GCA_004023965.1 Spilogale gracilis | reverse complement strand
TCATTGGACCACCAGGTGCTACAAAAAGAAATGGCTGGATCCATCTGGATTTACATAGGAAAGGCATGAAAAGAGTGCTCCCTTTAAAATTCTAAAATGCAGGAGGGAAGAATGTATATTCAAGGTCATTACAATGATCAGTAGATAAAGAACTCTCAAGAGAGAGACTTAAAAAGCAAGTAGCCTGATTTCAAGATGATCTATGTTCAAAACTCAGTGAGTACTTGTCCTATGGCTCACATAAAATGAAGGGAAATCACAGATCAGAATTCAATGTGCCTTGTGCCTTAAATCTCAGATGGCTTTAATTTGTGAGACTATCTTGGGAATGAGTGGCACGATTCCAAATAGTTGACTTAGAAATGTCATACCATTTCTTTAGCCTTTCCATACTCTAAATGGCAAGTTTGTTATTGAGAGATGTTTACCTTTGTCACTAGTAAAAGAATCAAAGGGTACTGCTCTTACCCTACAGAAAACCCAGTTCCTTCTGGGGCAGGAGTTGATACAACTGACATTCCAAAGCTGCATCCTTTCGTCTGTGGAGCTGGAGCTGTGTTAATGAGTACAGGCCAGGAGAAGAGGTACTTATTTATAACTGGTTGGGATGGAGTTCCAAACTTAAACCCTCCTGCACCAAGTGTACAGAATATAAACCCAGTAGCTGAAGTGGTGGCTATTGTCTTTGCAGAGCCAAAGTGAACCCACCGGGAGGGGTACCAGTTCCTCCAAAATGAAACCCACTTATGACCCCAGACCCTAAATGTGGGTAAGAGAGGCATGGAAGAAAACAAACTTCAGAAATCTCCAGGAGCCCTTCGAGTCAAGATGGTGGCTAGAAGCCACACTGGACTCACGCTCTCGTACTCCAAACTCCTAGAAGTAGTAGTTAAAAAGTACTTCATAAAAATATTTTTAAAAGTGCAAAGCAGAGCTTTTGAAGGCAGAGGACCATTTTTCCAGGGCCAGACAGAAAAGGAATTTGTATCTATAAGCAGAATCCAAAACTGCTTAGCCCAGGGAGGAGACCTGAATGAGGTATGTATGTGCCTTAACGGTTGGAAATATGCTGGGTTATGGGTACGATTTGAGGTCACAAGGTAAGGCTCCTCAATCAGCAGAGGTCTCATGAAGCTTAAGTCTGGGAAAGATCTACAAGAGAATGGAAAAGGCAATGGAAACATGCAGGAATCCCAAGCTGGTGAAGAAGACATGCATAGATGGCTCAAATTCCATTTACCTTTAGGGAGTAGAAACTTTAGGCTCAAAGGATAACATAAAAACTGATGAGGAGCTGATAAAACCTTCAGTGCCCAAGTAGGTTGCTCAGGACATTATACAACAGAGGTGCCTCCTCCACTTTCTAGGTCACATGAGGTCAGAAAAAGTCCCCAGATAATTAACTCATAGACACGAATTATAAAACCTCTAAGTAAGCAGTCCATAGGCCTGAAAAATGAGAGAAGAGATAAGAAAACAAAAGAAAAGCTTCAATATGTATCCAGAGAGAATATCAGAAGGAAAAAAACAGAATGGCAGAAACAATACTGAAAGAGTTATTAAAGAGTTTGCTGGATCTGAAGAAAAATGAGTCCTCAGGCTCAAAAGGCCTCCAAGTGCAAGCAGGCAATCCCTCCCCATCACCACCAACACACACACACACACACACACACACACACACACACACACACCCTCTATATGCAATATACTGAAACACAAGAATATTAAATATAGAGAAGAAAATTTGAACACTGCCAGAGAGAAAAAAACAGATTTTCCTAATAAGGAGTAAAAACCAATCTGACAGAAGGCTCTTCATTAGCAACAATAAATGTTAGGAGATGATGGAATATCTTTAAAGTGTTAAGGGAAAATCATTGTGTACTTAGAATTCTATCTGAGCCAAGATTTAGAAAATGGGATGTGTCTAAAGATCAGTTTTTTAAACAATAGCTCTGAAAGACAATTCTAAGAAATCAGTGTCAAAAAATATTTCATCAAAGAACCCCATTATTTTATGCACCAGTAAGAAAAAAAAAACTGTCACAAATCCTTCTTATCACTTAAGAGTTTTTTTATATTTCTTGAAAGAGCTCTTTTCAGTGTAGACAGATTTAATCAAACATGCATACCTTAAGAAAAAACTATTCATAATCCAATTTTCAACTCAAATTCATTGATGTCTTCGGTGCCACCAGTACTATTGACGCAGTAACAAAACCATGGTGATGGCTCAGTCAGTGAAGCATCTGCCTTTGGTTCTGGTCAGGATCTCAGGTCCCGTGATTAAGCCCCACCTCAGGATCCCTGCAGGGAGCCTGCTACTCCCTTTCCCTCTACCTGCTGCTCCCTCTGCTCGTTCTCTCTCTCTCTCTCTCTCTCTCTCTCTCTCTCTCTCTCTCTCTCTCTCGTAAATAAATAAAATCTTTTTAAAAAATATGGTGGGTGCCTGGGTGGCTCAGCCGGTTAAGTGTCTGCCTTCAGCTCAGGTCATGATCCAAGGGTCCTGGGATTGAGTCCTACTTTGGGCTTCCTGATCAGCAGGGAGTCTGCTTCTCCCTCTGCAGCTCCATCTCCTTCTCCCTTGGCTATTTGCTCAATCTCTCTCAAATAAATAAATAAAATCTTTAAAAAAAACAATGAGTTTTTTCGGCCAAAATTTATGATATTATCATATAACCTTATATCATAAATATACAATAAATAACTATATATTCTATGATATATAAAAATATGCAATTATAACATAATTTAGGGTAACATAACACTTAAAACTCAGGAGTGGTACCCTTGGGAATTTAAGATTTAATACAGCAAAAGAACTCATTAAGGGAACTAAAAGACATTTAACTATGCTTTCAAGTCAACTTTGCAAATAAGTAGACTAGCATCCTTTTGTCTCTCATTTCAGTATAATCAGTAACTAGATCTGGTTTAACTATCTCCACCATTCTCTCCCCACAACCACTGGTTTCTAGGAGTTAAAAGTGATCCCTCCGTTGTCTCCGGGCTTCCACCCAAGCCACCCATTAGGCCAGTTTTGATCCTAGACATTTTGATATTGCATGTGCATACAGGAACAGCTATGAGGCTGCAACTGCCACCTGGCCAAAAGGGACTGTAAAACACCAATGACCGCTGAGACTCTTTGCAATTTCAGAGATGTTAAAATAGGAAAAACTGTACCTCTTAAAATGGATGAAATACAGTACGTTGCATAGTATTTGTGACACGGATATAAGTGAACATCTACCCCAGGGTAATTCTGAAGGACAATATTTACCTGAATGGCTTAGTTGCAACATGCTTATTTTTAAGTCATATACTATACATCTTAAAACTTTTTAAATGTAAGCTCCAAATGGTCATTTCAAGTGTAATAACTCAGTCCTAGAAGGCACAGGAAGAGAGGTATCTTGAACAGAGGAAGAGGTTTTTACTGTATTTACTCTTATATTCTCAAGGATACCACTCTCCCGAGGTTTTAAGTATTATAGTTTTATAACCTATATTATAATAATATATTAATATTACATGATATATAGTTATATGTATTATATATTTATGATATATAATTATATGATAATATTATAAATGTTGACAGAAAAAATACTGCCAAGCCATGGTTGTGAGGTTGTAATAGAAATCAACACTTTGGGATTTAGGTATTGTCATCAATGTCACATCGCAGGCCGAAGGAGTCTTTTCTGGTAGGCAACAAAAGGTGGAATATTTCTTCCTGTCCCCTTGCATTTGTGGACCTTCTATTCTTTTGGAAGTAATTTAAGAAACTTCCTGCTAAATGTAGCATGTACCTTTAAATCTTTCTTACCTAAAGAATTTGAGAAATTTGAGAAACAACAACAACAACAAAAGAGACACATTTGGACTAAAAATGCATTTTTGTCACTAAGAATTTGGCATAAAGGATTCTCTCCCTTCCGTCTCATTTAGATCTTAAATATTTCATATTATACTTTTTCATTTTTCAATCTATTTTCCTTAACCATTTTCTGACAAAGGTATTTAAAAAGTCTCCCTTTATTATTAAAGGTTATCAATTTCTCCCTATAATCCCATTGTGTTTTGTTTTAAATATTTCAAGACCATGTTGTTATGGGCATAGGTTCGTGGCTGATAGTATCTTGGAAGATTTTATTCCTCTCAACAGTGTGAAATGTCTGTTTATTAGTAAATTTCCCTAAGTCATATTTTGTCTGACATTAATGCTGCCTCACAATTTTTTTCCTTTTGGTTGGTATCTGCCTAGTGTATTTCTCCATTCCTTTGTTTTCAACCTTTCTGAGTCATTTTAAGTATAGTTTTTGTAAATAGCAAAGCTGCAAAATTTTAAATCTGAGTCTCTTAATGAATGAGTTTATTCACATTTATTGTAACTACCCATACACCTAGACTTACCTCTTCCATCTTATTTTGTGTTTTTTTATTTGCCATGGTATACATCCTTTATCTTTGTCTACATACTTGGATTGATGGAATTTTCTTTATTCCTTGTATTTCTCCCACGCTTGGAAATTGCATATCTATTAATTTGTATGAGGGTTTTTTTTAATTCTTCCTTTTAACATACAGACTTAAATTCATGTTTTTCTAACAGTCTGAAATTAAGCCGTATTCCCTATCCTTTTTAACAAATAGGACCTTAGCACACTTTAGCTTCCCTATGTATATAATTGCTTTATTAAAAAACAGAAAACAAGTCCATACTCCCTATATGTGGCTATGAGTGTAGATAGCTGTCCCTGTCATTGATGAGTTCTTCCAGCCAACCTCTATTTCTCTTCATCCACACTGTCTGATGACAGGAGTTTAAAGTTGACATAACTACAGCTTTTTCTGTTGAGCCCAGCTCACAGTTCTATCATGGATGCCTTAAATGCAAGCACACATGTTCAAAGAAAGAAATACCAAGAGTAAAGGATTTCTGCAGAAAACCCACTCGGCCCAAAGAAACCATCAGAGCTCACGGAAAAGGTTCTTAGAAATAGGCAGATGCTCCGTGCCTGACAGTCCAATCTCAATGGGGCTTACTGAACTAACTCAACAATCAGGTGGGAAGAAAACCAATGCATACTGCTGCCCATCAGATTATACTAGTCACTTAAATGCACTGAAGCCTCAGTTGCTCACCTCGGCAATTCAGGCAGTTCCACTAAATGAGTAACCAAAATGTTTTTTTAATAATAAGTTTATAAAGGGCCCTCCACATATATTACCTTGTCTGATTTAATTTAATGTAAAGCGCTACATGAAGGCTTTCCAATATATAATGCTGGGGTTCTTCTCACTGTCAGTGAAGGATCAGCAAATCAGAGAGTGAACATAAATCAGATTTCAAATTAGAATTCAAAAAAATTACCACACATCTATCTAATTTATCGGCATGGAAATTATCTTTTCTATGTACTACCTATCATCATTTATTGATCCTAGGAGCATTCTGGGTAGTAGAAAACTGAAAGGGGATCAACAAATTATGGTAGGTCATTTCAGGACACATCCTTTACCGCTTAAGTTTTTGAATCTCTTATGTAATATGAAGGGGGAAAAGATAAAAGCATTTATTGATTTTCCAGTTCTTTAAGGTGTAATGAGAGTTGGTGTATCTGAAACTCCTTATATTCTAATTACCCACAACAAATCATAAAGATATTTTGATCTCCACTCTGTGGCTGAGGAAACAGAGTCTCTGAAATACTAAATCACTTCTCCAAGGCCAAGCAATCAGTCAGTGAAAGAAATGGACACAATACTTCCATTTTAATACTAGCATAAGAAACACATTATTAGATAAGTCTGCATCTCAAATGGCAGAAACAAAGAAAGTTCATACTTGAATACCTGAAATAAGCTATTTCAGCACAAATGTTTAGAGACTTCTGTCATATAAAATATAAATGATTCGGGGGATCATTCATGCCATTATTCCCCAATATTACTCAAAGAAATGACTGTTAAGCAGTGACCAGCATAGAAGCTCAGCCATGTAATGTTAAAAATGTTTCCTACCTTCTCAGAAGCAAATAGACTATATTCTTCCTTGCAGGCCACACTCTCCCTAAACTGCCTGGTTACTTGACAGCCGTGGAGTTCCACTAATTCACTTCACCTTCTCAAGAACATCATGACTAAATGATCTCGCATGATTAGTCATGTTATAAAGCCATCCCTATAAATAGCAACTTCTGATAATACATATGATTCTTTAACATATCATTAATTATCAAACTAAGGAGAGGCAGAAAAACAAAGGAAAAGTACAAATGCACTGAAGAAACCCCTCATTTCACCAAGAAAGCCTCCCAGAAAGTAGAAAAATATAAGCCTCAAAGTACAGTAGAGTCCTCATTTGCCACGGATAGCTATGGAGGCCAAATCTAGAAGTAGAAACTGAGTTACTAATGTTTTGAATGTTTGAGTCCCCAGAAGAGAAACGGATATGGAGAGTGAAATTAGCCAATTTTTAGGGAAATAGGAAGGGAGCAAACTTGTAATGATGATCATTTTATTGTATGCCGCAATAAAATACAAGGTTACTGAAAATGGTATATTGGCTGTAAGTTCATATTAAACATCATAAGAAGTATGACTTACCAATTATTTTTCACATTAAATGCTTTTCTCCCCCTTCATCCAATAACATATTAAAGCTATAAGGTCAGAATCTTATTTTAAGAGGTAGAAAAGGTTTTTCTTTTTAATCCAAAATTAAGACAAACTTGCTAAATATTAAAAATGTGACATGGTGGAAGATTGTAAATTGCCAAGAAACAGGTCTCAACCCTCAGTGAATGCCTACAGGGGTTATAAAATTGGAAAAGGGAAGACACCAGGGGTGGGACCAAATGGGAGGGTGTGGAGAAGGACTCAAGAAAGGAAGAATCTTAGAAGCCCTGAGAGGGACTCAAGAGTGAGCAGGGAGTCTGTGTGTGCGGGAGGGGGACTCATGAGAGGGCAGG
Organism: Spilogale gracilis; assembly: GCA_004023965.1. Lineage (NCBI taxonomy): Eukaryota > Metazoa > Chordata > Mammalia > Carnivora > Mephitidae > Spilogale > Spilogale gracilis. Next base: position 12,010 of record PITA01009490.1, on the reverse strand, counting down.
CGTGGAAGGCAAAGAACCAAAGAGAAGGCATGGCTATTGGGAAACTGGGCATCTGAGCAGAGGGACCCAAGAGGGCAGAGCACCAAGTGGGGTGGGGGAGGGGACTGGCAGAAGGGGTAAAAAACAGGGTCAGGGGGAGGAGGGAGGAGAAAGAGAAGAGAGTAAAACACTTGAGAGAACTAGTCAAAGAAACAGCGGAATGGCATTCAAATTCAAAAAAAAAAAAAAAAACGCCTTAAAGTCATAGGCATCTCCCCAAAACACTGGAGAAGTAGAGCAAAAACAAACAAACAAACAAAACCCCAGAGACTTCTGAAGCACAGTATGCATAAAAACCTCATACAAGCGTGCAAGTAATAGCAGTCATTTAAAAATTTCAAAAACTATCATTTTACAAAGAAAAATAGATCTGGCTAATATAACAAAGTTCATTTTTTAAAAGATTTTATTTATTATTTATTTGAAGAGAGAGAGAACACAAGCAGGGGGAGCAGCAGGCAGAGGGAGAGGGAAAGGGAGAATTAGGCTCTCCACTGAGAAAGGAGACCCACGCAGGATGAATGACCTGAGCCAAAGGCAGACATTTAGCCAACTGAGCCACTCAGGCGGCCCAATTAAAGTTCATCTTTAGAAAATAAAACTCACTTCTCTCAGTGCTTCACTCCACACACACAAAAAAGCAATCAAGTATATGTCTTTGAAAAATAAAATAAGCATAATTCTTAGGTTTGTCATTTTTTATTGTGGTAAAATAAACATAAAGCAAAATTTACCATTTTAACCATTTTAAGCATAGAGTTCAGTGGCATTAAGTAAGTTTACAATGTTGTTCAACTATCACCACCATCCATTTACGAAACCTTCTCAATGCCAGAGTTTGGCACTGAAAAATAACTCCCCTTTCCCTACTCACACAGCCCCTGGTGACTCTATTTTATTTTCTGTCTCTATGAGCTTGGCTACTCTAGGAACTTCATATTAGAACCATACAGTATTTGTATGGCTTATATGAATATCTGTATACTTGAAACAATCTAAATGTCCAACAACAATAAGGGAATGGAGATTTTTTAAGTGGTATAGTTACATGATGGAATATAGCAGTAAAAGATACTTTATCTTCCATATTTAGCAATTTGGGTAAATCTCAAAAACAATGGTGACCCAAAAAAGTTGCAGAAAAGTAAGTTGAGAAGATAAGTATGAAACACTGTTGATGGAAATGTTAAAGGCATGTAAAAGAATAGATTACAAATTGGGGGCTCCTGGGTGGCTCAGTGGGTTAAGCATCTGCCTTCAGCTCTCTCTCAAATAAATAAATAAAATCTCTTTCAAAATGAAGAATAGATTACAAATCATTTATGGCCATCTATATTTGAACACACTTAACACAGATTGGAAAAATATATAACTTTAGAAGAACAATTATCTCTGGGATGAAAAGAAATGAGACTGGGAAAGGGTACAAAGAGTTAGCTATATAATGTTTTAGTTCTTTAAAAAACAATACCCAAAGAAAATATGCCAAATGTTAACAACCATTAAATCTTTGGTAGGTACATGGATAATGGTGTAGAATAGTCTCTGTACTTCTGTCCGAAATATTTTATAATTTTAAAAAGGACTAGTTAGTGTTTTAGAATGACAGAAAATAAGACAATATGTGCACTTTGAAAAGGGAGATGTGCTAATAAAGGCCAATTATAGCTTTTATTCTTCCAGTCAACTTAATTGGCTCCTTTATAAAAAATTGTATAATTACAAATGAATACACACTCATATAATCTTTGGAAAAGATATTCATAAAGAAAGCTAATCAGAATGAGTGTTATTATAGCACTTGAATCTGCTTGAATCTGCTATGATTCATACATCTTTTAAAGTAAATCATTTGAAAATATCTATACCTATTACTTAAAAATACATCCAGTCTAATTCATATGTACAACAGATATTACGGTTGATCACTGCTGCTCTAGCAACAGAAAACTAGATGTGTAAATTCATACATCTAATTGGGGCCAAAATGTAGCATCTCAGGTCCAGATCCCTAGCCTTCCTATTAGGATTCCTCTTGAGTTTCATGGAAGGTAAAAGTTACATAAATGATTTTAAATAACTCAAACTTCACAGTGTTATTGATAATGTGGAATTACTGGAAATAAATGTTCTGTTGTTGGATTAGTTACACTGAGTAAACTATGGCCATCTCACTCGATGGAACATTAGGATGCTATTGCCAATAAAATTTTGAAAACTATCAACCACATAGAAAATATTTCCAGAACATTATTAAATAAAAGGAATAAAACTTATATAAGCAAGGATTAAGATAATTTAAAAATATGGGTACATATGGGGTGCCTGGGTGACTCAGTCAGTTAAGCATCTGCCCTCCTTTGGCTCAGGTCATGATCCCACAGTCCTGTGATCTAGCCTAAGCGGACAGGCTCCCTGTCCAGTAGAGTCTGCTTATCCCTCTCCCTCTTCCCCTTTCTCTGCTTGTGCTGTCTCACTCATTCACTCTATCTCTGAAATAAATAAATAAAATATTTTTCTAAAATTTATTTTAATGTTGGCTTAATAAATTACTTAACTAGTATTTTAAGATGGTTGTTCTATATATTATAGAAGAATTAGGTAAACTAAACCCCTTTTTCATAGCTATAATCCATGAAAACTTTTAGGTGTATTTTTTACTTTTTAGATCTCTCAAGTTTCATTTAATTAAATCCAAGTCAGTAGGCAAAAGCCAGAAATTCTGTAGCGTCTGCAAGTCAGAGAAGCACTCTTCCTATTTCAACTTCTGCCTCTAGATCTGACCTGCTATCAAGAAAATTAGACTACATTAAATGAGTTCTTTTTCTGAGATCCATTTACTGACAATGTGATCCTGGACTAATCGCTGAAATGCTCTAATGTTTGTACTCTTCTCTTTTTTTTGAGATTTTATTTATTTATGTGACAGAGAGAAACACAGCTAGAGAGGAAACACAAGCAGGGGGAGTGAGAGAGGGAGAAGCAGGCTTCCCGCCCAGCAGGGAGCCCAATGCCCACTCAATCCCGGGGTTACAGGATCATGACCTGAGCCAAAGGCAGACGCTTAACGACTGAGTTACCCAGGCACCACATGTTTGTATTCTTCTATCCCTAAGTTTCTGTATTTACAAAATTTTCCATGGAAGTCAAGTACTCTAAGATTCATCTCAGATCCAGGGCTCATTCCCTACTTTCCTACCTCCTAAACCCTGGGAAAAACAATGTTTAGCATCGATTTTACTTTGCTAGGAGTAGGCCAAACCTTGAAGAGGCAACTGAATCCCCAAAGATATATAGCATTTGTTTCCCAAAAAGTAAACTATTATTTATTGAATACTTGTATATCTGGCACTGTACCAAGCACTTCAAATATATTGTATGAACCAACCTTCCCAACCATAGACACAAAACCAATTCCTAGAGCTAGGGGAACCTGTATTCGCAATTTAGTAGGCTGCCCCAAGATGAGCCACTTTGGCATGAAGATTATGTTGAGCTGAAAAGAAAGTCCAAAGACTTGGGAGGAGACTGACCTTCCCCCACCACCCCACAGCTGCCTAAAAGATTTTAGATAAAGGACCAGCTCCACCAAGAGAGCTATCAACACAGATAACATTATAATATGAACTAGGTATAGTAGACAGGAAGGAACCTAGCAAAGCCTGTTTGATTAAAGTCCTCTCTATATCTTACAGTTTCTAAATGGCCCAGTAAATCTTTGTTTACCAAACATTTACTCCTTTTCATCTTCTTGTGGGTTGTGTTTCTTCCCTTTCAAATCCCAGACCCCCTTTTCTCCTTAGTTCAGGATGACTTTATACCTCATTTTGCCTATCTGGATTTCACATCTGTAGATTCCCCTTATGTACAAAATTTAATTTAATACTCTCCTCCTAATCTGTCTCATGTCAATTTAAGCCTTAGACCAGCTAGAAGAATTCTGAGGGACAGAGAAAATTTTCTAGCCTTCCCTAAAGTGTGACAAACATCCTATGTGATTCCTAAGCACATACAAGTTTGAAAACCAAAAATGGAAGGCTAGTGTTTTTCAAACTGTGAATGAGAATTCATTAGTGGGTTGTGGTCTACATTTATATATATATAAAGGGATAAGCAGACTCTACTGGACAGGGAGCCTGTCCGCTTAGGCTATTTATATATATATAAATGATAGTCTCATATGAGACTATCAGAGTGAATTACATGTAGTAAGCATTGTTTTTGTGAAATGGCTGGCAATTATATATGTATATGTATATACTTGGCCACAACATAAAATTTATTTCTTACTATGGTCACAACAAAAAGGCCTGAAAAGTACTAGCTAGGCATTACTGACTTAGAATAATGCACAATGAGGCAGAATAGTAATAAAAAGCAATCAAGGAAAAGCATAGTGTGTGTCTGAGTGGCTCAGATGGTTAAGCGCCCTCGGCTTGGGTCAATGGTGCCCAGAACCTGGGATCCAGCCCCACATCCGGCTCCCTGCTCAGCGGGATGCCTGCTTCTCCCTCTACTTCTACTGCTCTCCCTGCTTGTGCTCTGTTGCTCTGTCAAATAAACAAATAAAATCTTTTTTAAAAAGGAAAGGAAAAGGAAAAGGAAAAGGAAAGGAAAGGAAGGAAAGGAAAGGAAGAACAAAAGAAAAAAGAGAAAGAAAGAAGGAAAGAAAGAAAGAAAGAGAGAGAGAGAGAGAGAAGGAAGGAAAAGCATATAAGAACATAAAGAACAAAAGAACGAACGAAAGAACGAACAAATGAATGAAAACAAAAGCATATAAAAGTAAAATTACTGGCTTTGGGGCCAAATTAATTATACCACAATACCCCTTATGACCATAGATGATTAAAGTTTAAGTGAGCTTAAATATTTCTTTTGTTTGCTGTGGTAATGACAAGTAGAATGGACAAATTATTCAAGCTTGACCGTCACCTTCACCAGAAAAGGTGGAAGCTACAAAAACATGATAGCCAAAAGAAAGAAAGCAATTTAGTTAATTCATTAATCGAATTCCAATCCCTGGATAACCAAAAGTAACCATCCATTAAAGCCATCCTATCTCTCTTCACTTACAACACTCAAATAATGAATTAGGGGCTCCACTATCCCACACAACTAACCAGTTCCGAAAACTCCAAATGTTTATTAAGCCATCCCCCTTTTTTCCCCTTTTGTTTAAAACCAAACCACGGAATTCACGGAAAACCAGTGTCACAACTGTACCTCTACGTGAAGTGAAGACACTCAGATTGACAAGCAGTGACAAGCGGGAGGCGCTTCGGTGTTTCCCCACTCCAAGGCGGGGAAAGGCAGGGCACTGGGTCCTCTATGTTACTGGGAGTGGGCTATTGCTCTGGCGGCCGCAGGGATGCTCCCCCTAAGGATTCAGGCCCAGAGGTCTTGCCCACAGCAGAAGAGAATAAGTGAGATGCCACCCTACACGCACACAAACGCTGTGCGGTGGAAAAGAAGCGCGATCCCACCTTACACATAAACACGCCCCTCCCGCGCGCGCGCGCACACACACAGAGACACACACGCTGAGCCGAGAAAAGCACGATCCCACCACACGCACACGCGTGAGCGCGCGCACACACACACACACACACACACACACACACACATGATGAGCTGAGGAAAAGCGCGATCCCTAACCTACCCTACACGCCCCCTCCCCCCCCAAACGCGGCTGAGAAAAAGAAGCGCGATACTGCCTTACCTGCGTGCGTGGCTATACATACACATACACACACACGCACAGGCACACACACGCTGAGCCCGGACCGAACCACAACAGGTGTCTCCGTTGCGCGACGGGGAGGGGGCGTGGGTAGCGCGTGCAGAGCTACAGCAAAACCTCAACCCCCGGGCCGCCGAGCCTAACGTTCCACCCCAGCTGCCCCAGATCCACGGGAGGAACTGTCGGGTTTGGAATTCACGTGCGGGAAAAGAGTCATGAGCGAGCCTGCAGAGGACTGGGACAAACGAAAACCCCGCAAACTTACCTTGGTGCCTGCCGCCGCCGCTCGCCGTCAGGAACCCAAAGTAAATGGATAGGACCTCCGAATCTTGCGGCCGGAGAGGCGGGCCTGGGCCTAATCTGAGCAGGGAAAAAACAAAACAAAAAACAGTCTCCACAGCGGGCAGGGTGCCGCTGGAGTGACGCCGAGACCGACGCTTAACTGGGGTCCACCTAGTTAACTCGGGAGGGCGGCCATTGACCCTGACTGGCACGCGATCGGATTGGTTGGCTCTGGAGCAGTTTCAAAGGAAACTCTTGTGTGATTGGCCAGGAAAGTCAAGCGGGAACCCGGAGGTGGTGGATGGAGGGGGCAACAAAATTGTTACCTAGGCAACAGAGAGACGCAGAGCTCTCAGCTGTCTATTTTCGGAGCCCCGCCAGCCACCAGAAAACTGACCCAGGTGAGGAAACCTGAACCTTAGGAAGGGGAAAGAAAGGGTCCCCAAATGCCCTGGCTATCGGGAAAACTAGGGAGAACTCTAAAGTACTTATAACTCTGAAAGATATCCAAAAAAGCCACAAGTCGCAAATAGTACAGACCTTTTCCCTAAGTTCCCCTGCCCTAGACACTAGAAGCAGGAGGCAGTTTTAACAAAACTCAGTCTATTCAGGATATGAGTAAGAGATGGGACAGTTTTACCACATAGGGGAATTGATGCTCTTAGACCGTCTGACGGCCAAAATGAACACAGGAAGGCTTCCCAATGCCTTTGTCAACTCACAGACACTTTTGGTTTTAACACTAAGTTGAGAGTGAAAACCGTCCTGGGTAGATCTGGGTGCTCCAAGGGTAGCACCTGGGTAGATCTGGGTGCTTCCTTCTGTTTTACATGTACAGGCATGGTTTATCCAGAGTCCCTTGGTTGGGAGAATGTATCCAGAGTTTATCCAGAGTCCAGAGTCCTATATATATATAATTTAAGGGGTATAACGTTGTTCAAAATGAAAAAAAAAAAAAAAAGGCTGGGCCACTTTCTACGTGGACAATATCCTGTGTGCGAGAACGTGAACACTGTGGTATGAGGGTTCCAACGGCCGTTGGTCAAATCCGTTGAGGACTGAGAAGCAGACAGACTGCGCCTGAGTGGGTTAAAGTGTCGTATGCAAAGACTACTTGTACTTACCTTACCGAGGCGGCTACTCACTGACGGTTTATCGGAGAGTGAGTATTGTATGTCGCGGGACTATACCTGTCAAAAGGTAAGAAACACTGTCAAAACATCCGCGTGTGAGGAGAGAACAAGATTTGACCAGAGTTAGCGGTCATTTCTCCTCAGGGTTTTCTATTGTGACAAGAATTCAGAATAGAGACTGTTTCTCAAAGAAATTAAACAAACAGGCCTGTTGACTTAGGGAGAAAATTTCAAAGTACTGAAGGAAAATTTGCTGTCTCCATTCCTTTTTAGATAGAGGTGAAGTATGAGAATGAGAGAGATAAAGATTACTGCCAAGTGTATTAAGTTTGTCTAAAATAAAGAATAATAGAGGAAATATTAAATGGAAAGAAGGTCATATATGAAATACTCCAGGTATTTCCAAAAATCATCTTCTATTGAACATATTTTAAATTTGTAAGAAAAACCCTATTAAGTCCTCATAGTTACTTATGATTTGGTACATTTTATGACATTCCTAAAAAAGGAAATCATTCTTCATGTCACAAAGACAAAGTCAAAAATGAATTATTTTTAATGATCATTGATGTGTATAGCTGTTAAAAATGTAAAAAAAATAGTATACTGTCATTTAATTCAGACATAGGCAGAGATGCTGTTTACTTTTGTGTTTGCAGAGGAATTTTAATACAGAAATTGCTAAGTAAGAATTATGTAAATAAAGTGCAGAAGAAATGAAGAAATACCAAGTATATTTAAGAGAGTAAATGGATTTTGAATAATTTGAAATCATCCAGCTGTAAACAGTGCTTTAGATAGGGGTATATGTTTACCTATGAAACAAGTTCCCAAAGGATATTATGTTATGGTTATTACCCTGGTTTTATTTAGTATATATATTTGAATTAATAAAATATTGCCCTTTGAATAATCTGCAATTCAGAGTTTTCACTTATTTCACCTATCTTTTTCTCCAGTTAGTTCAATTCAAAGAGCCATCCATACAGACACTGTGGATGGAGGCAAATGAAACAGAAGACATAACCCCAGCCTTCCTGACCAGAGCCTGACTTAATCTCTGGTTACTGATACTGCTTCAGTACCATGGGTCTGAAGCCATCCTGGTTGAGCTTGTTTAGTCCCTAACTGGTTTCTGTGTTTCCGAAATGAGCTGTTTCTGAAGTGTCTGTCTCTTTAGCTCTTTGTAACTGGTATTAAGAGATTCCCCCAATCACACCTTTATGTATGAAGGCCCCAAGGGCTCAAACTGATGTGTGCAAATCATAGGCTCTATCCAGAAAATGCTGTCTTTGAAATTCACCTAGCAAAGGAGAATGAGAGAAATAAAAACAAAGGGCTATACTCTAGGAACAAAATCTCAAATTGATTTAGCAATATACTTTGTTTTTAATGAAATTATTGCTTAAAGTTTCTTTAATTTCAATTTATTTTTCGCCTATTTAAGTGGCAATACCAGATTCAGACATTGGTGCTCTAGAAACTTTTTTTTTATCACTACACTACACTGAGTAGGCAAAAGGAAGAATACATTCTAAGGTACAAAGGCAGGAGATTATAGGATATTTTTTAAGATATTTTACTTATTTGGGCGGGGAGGGGCAGAACAAGAGGGAGGAAGAATTGCAAAGCATTGCAAAGCAAATCCCACAACCTTGAGATCATGACCTGAGCCGAAATCAAGACCCAGACGCTTAACCAACTGAGCCACCCAGGTGCCCCATAGGGTATGTTTAATAAGCAGTTCAATTTTTAGCAGAACACAGATTGCATGTAGGAGAATAAATAGGAAGTGGCAAAATTAGGTTGGGGCGATATCTTAAAGGACCTTGGTTGCCAGGCTTCTGAGGAACCTAATGTCAAATTTCCAGGTGAAAGATAGCCCTACAAATAAATAACACTGCACAGTTTGTAAAAGATATCTTGCTTTAGTTTGTCTAGTTGATCTGTTTCTGTCAAACAAATGTTTTCAATAAAGCTTAATAAATTATATTTAATTTTTTAGACTTCTAAAAAAGGTAGTAGAATCTGCAGTTCCATTAAATTTAGACTATTTTTTCCTCAGAATTCACATCACTGTTTTTCTCTTGATCCTTTGAACTATTAATTAGTTATTCAAAAAGTACTGGTGATTCATTTATTTCTCAAAATATATCAACAGGCATGTCTTGATTTCTTATTTTGTGTTTGCAGGTTATTACAGTTTTACAGTTGATATGGTAAAAACTATTTTTGCCAAAATGCCAATTTCATTATGACATCTCTATGCCCATTTAGCTACATATGAATCTTTGCCATTTTATGCCAGCCTAATTTGGAATTTAACAAGTCTAAGTCCTGATGTGCTTCAGATAAATAGAGTGTTACTATAAATTATTGTGAATGATTTGTTATATACTCAAACATACATCCCAAGAAGGGACATCCCCTTTAAAGCAGTCACTTTGGGAGTCCATCTACTTGCTGTTGCTATGGCTTAAATTACCTTTGAAAATACTCTTAGAATCACCTTGAGGCCTGTAGCACATTCTTTTGAATCTTCTCAAAGTAGCAAATATTTATATTTTGAAGGTAGATGTGATATCTCGATACATCTAGAAATCACTTGGAGACAAATCTATTGTATAATCAAACTGAGTGATACCATAATGATACCTATTTTCTTGGTGATACATATGAAGCAATTCCAAAATATTTTGAACACTGATAGCATAATTTACATCACTGTATAACCTTCCAAGGTGACTACTTTGGAATACAATATTCGTGTGAATATAATCATGCTTCATTCAGTATTCATAAATGCTGACTCTATGCCAGCTCTGGTTTTTGAGACTCTTGGCTTAGAGGGATGGCTTCCCACTGCCCACACTGCCCTGCCTCTCACCAGATGAGAACCAGGCCAGAGCTACTTCCCAACTGGTAGGAATTTAGAATAAATCTGCTTTCCCTAAATCCAATATCCACTGTACCCACTGAATGAGACTCACTTCATAACATAGCTGCCCAGAATAACATGAGAAAGCCTTTGATTTGGTACCTAGTTTTCTTTTCCAGCTGCGATGTTGAGCCCTGTTCTATTCTGAACCTTCATCTAGCTGCCAACTCCCCAGTGATCCTTAAGAGTCAGACTCTGCCTCCTCAACCCCCACCTATGGACCAGGTTTCTTCCTAAACAGACCTCCCTGTAATCATGATTATTCAGTCTTTCTGCCCTGAAACACTCCTCATATCGCAAAACTGCTGCCATGTCCCTGCCAAGCAGATGAAAATATATGAATAGCAGTTCTGATGGCTACTTCAGACACGATATTTGGGACTTCTGAATACCCTTCTTCTGGGTTTGCTTTACGAGTTCCAGTTTATTCCCCTCTCATCAGCCCACCATTAAGCTCTCACAAGCCTCATCATCAAGTATCTGTGTGTGCAAGCACAATGTATGTGCCAAATAATAATAATTTTATGCAGCTTTTCATATTTTAGCAAACTCTTTCACTTACATTGCATAGTAAGGCCATCACAACAATTTTGCGGGGGGCGGGGATGCTGGAATAATAAAACAGTTTCTGCTATCTTTGTTTTATAAAAACCTCATTGTTTGTGCATTCTCAACTCAAAATACTGTTCATGTCACTTCATCTGAGACCTGGATCCATTTCCCCTTTTATTGTCAAAGGTAGAAAATGTGTCAATAAACTTTTTGCTTTTAATGTTCAGTAAATATTTAATGAACAATCAACTAGAACTTTTGAAATATAAACAAGAGTCTCTTTGTTTAATTTAATATGTGTCAATTATTCATTTCCATAGCAGCCTACCAGGACATACTGTGAGAGAAGATTGTTTTATCACCATTTATTTCACCTTTTCCAATTTAATGAGTTTCCAATGTAATGAGTTTTATCACTAACTTATTTGACGTTGTTATTAGAAGTGATATTCATGCTCAGCAAAATTAAATTTTTAAAGGACCAATAATAGCTAACATATGTTGAGTGCTTATGATGTGCGAAGCATGGTTCTAAGCTCTTTGAAGTGTGTGAAGCTACTTAATCCTTGTAACAACCCTATGAGGTAGCACTACTATTATTCCTATTTGACAGATAAGGAAGATGGGGTGTATAGAGTTTAAATGATGTGCCCATCGTCACAGAGCTGGGAAGTAAATGATAGATACATATCTAAGTAGCATGACTCCGGAGACCTTACTCTAAACCACTCTGATATACTGCCTCTTTGTTTTTTCACATCTCTCTCTTTTCCCATTTTATTTTTTTCATCATGGTAAGTGTACTTTTTAATCTCCATCCCCTATTTACATCATCCTCCCACCAATGTCTTCCCTAGTAACCATCAGTTTGTTCTCTACAGTTAAGAGTCTGTTTCTTGGTTTGTCTCTCTTTTCTTTTTTTCCTTTGCTCATTTGTTTTTTTAAAATTCCACATATGAGTGAGATCATATGGTGTTTGTCTTTCTCTGACTTATTTCACTTACCATTATACTCTCTAGCTCTGTCTTGTTGCAAATGACAAGATTTCATTTTTTTCTTCCATTTTTTAATTGTTACTTAAATTTTTTTTAATACAATGGAATACTATGCCTCCATCAGAAAGGATGAATATCCAACTTTCGTAACAACATGGACTGGATTGGAAGGAATTATGCTAAGTGAAATAAGCCAGGTAGAGAAAGTTAAGTATCACATGGTTTCACTTATGTGCAGTGCATAAGGGGTAATATAGAAGACAGAAGGAGAAAGAAAGTAAATGGGAAGTAGGGTAATTCAGGGAGAGAAACAAAACAAGAGAGACTTTGG
>PITA01009489.1:0-77390 GCA_004023965.1 Spilogale gracilis | reverse complement strand
GACAAACTAGAGTGGGAAGGTGAGGGCAGACATTCCTTGTGGGCAAGGAATGCGTTTCAGACGCTGCAGAGTTTATCTTGCTGTTATTGTTGGAGGAGCCCACTTTCAAATGATATAGGGGGATTGGAACTGGTTGTATATAGGGGTAGTATTGAATAGGGATGTGGGATTGACTTGGAGCTTGTATCTACATGTACACATAAAAGAGGGAATAAAGGAAAGAGGAGAGAAGAAAGGGAGAAACAGAGAGAGCTAACAGGGAAAGAAGAGGGAACAACAAAAGCAGAAAATACAGGGGTGTGTTTGAATTTCAGGGTAAAAAGAGAAAGAAAAAAAAATAGAAAAAAGAAAAAAATTAAAAAGAATAAAAAATATATATATATAAAAAAAGTAAAAAATGTTATGGGGTGTTGTATTGGGTATCACGTTGTGATAAGAAGGGGGATAAAAATTGAAAGAAGAAAAACCGTGAGAATGTAATTTTAAGCTTAAAGTGTAAGCTTTAAAAGTAAAACTAGAAAAAAGTTTAAAAAAGTAAATGAGGTGGAAAACTTTATCAATGAGTTGTAGAATTTTTGGTACTTGTAGTCAGTGCCAGGAGTTTAATAAATTGCCTTTCCCCCGATTTGGGGTTTTGCATTGGAATGTTGTCCTCCTGAACTTCTGGCGTGCTTTCTGAGGGGGGGGGCCTGTCGTTCCCTTTCAGTCCTTCTACCTGGGATGAGTCCCTCGGCCCCCTGCTAGAGGCCTGTCTCAATGGCAACCAGACTATCAGGCTGCAATTCTCCGGTAGCGGAGCATTGTTCTTTTGTGTCTTTTTTCAGCAGTTGAGGAAGTCAAGTCGGAGCAGGATGTCTGTGCCCAGACCTCCCTCCCAGAGGGAGCCTCTACACAGGGAGGGGCTCTTTCCAGCCTCCCAGTTGGCAGTCTGTCACAGCCGGGCTGGTGCAGATGTTGTATTGATTTCTGCCCCCGTCCCCGCTTGTCGTTTCACTCCTGCACCTCAAAGCCACAACTCCTTTTGGATCGCGCGACTTTGTCTGCCCCCTGGGACCTCGGGCCTCTCCCGTCCCACGAAAGTCTGTAAAAAAAAGTCTTCCCTGGGGGGGTCTACATGCGGCCCATGGTGTGGAGAGAAACGGGAGAGAAGGGCAGAATAGAATCCACTCCCCCTGCTTTCCCGGCAGCTTTGGCGGCTCAGGCGGAGGCAGGCGGAGGCAGGCGGAGGCAGGCAGAGGCAGGCCCGGGCGGCTGCGCGGGCGCCGGGGCCGGGGCCGGGGCCGGGGCCGGGGCCGGGGGCCGCCGGGGCGGAGGGAGTCCGGGCAGCGGGAAAAGAAAGAAAATAAAAGATTTTAAAAAGTCTCCTTGCCTTGCCCCGGGCTGTGCTGTGTTTAGCTTCTTTCTAGCCCCGATTCAGGCCGTAATCTGCTGTTATTCCTCACTCACAGAGCACTTTCATTTTGGGGTATTTGTTTTCAATGGTTTAGCTCTGCGGGCTTCCTCCCCCACTCCCCTGTCTCTGGGGGCAAGCCTCCAGACCCTCCAATTTGTTTCTACCTTTTTGCCGATGTTCTTTGTCTCTCGTGGCGGTCCAGAAGTGGGAAATATCACATTTCAGGCTGGTTTCATGGGTGTTCATGGTGGTCTTGTAGTGGTTTTTTTGTTGGAATTCAGCTCTCTTCAGGGAACTCCCCGAAATGCGGTCACCTGGCCTTCTGCCATCTTGACCCCCCCACTTTTTTTTTTTTTTAGTAACTATCTTCACACACAGTGATCGCCATATGCAATGCTTGGCATTATGTTAAAAATGTAGATTTTTGGGGAGAATAATTGACATTTTCGATTATTTTTTCCACCCCTCTAAGGGCACATTTTATCTTTCCATTTGTTTAGGTGTTCTTCTCTGTTTCATCTGTTAGTGTTTTGCTTAAGTAATTTATAGTTTATTTATTGTTGTTATTAAGTTTATGTTATAGCTATTGTGAATCGAATCTTCCCCTCATTACATTTTCTAAGTAATTATTTCTAGTATATAGAAAACCAAATCTCGTATATAAGTTTTATAATTAACCAATTTATAAGCATTATTTTAGTTGTAATAGTTTTTTGGTTCTCTTATATCATCTTGTGCAAATAATCAATAATTTCTATCCTATTTTCAAATATTTATATATCTTGTTTCTTTACTTAAATGTTAGTTGTGATCCTGGACATCCTTACCTTCCTCCTGATTTTAATGAGAGCAGCTTTAGTAATTTGCTACTATAAGAGGTATTGACTGTTGGTCTAAGAGAGACTCGGAAATATACTTTGCTTCCTAGTTTACTATGAGAGGCTTAAAAAATCAGAAAAAAAGTGTTTTTTATCAAGTCATCTTTTGTCCTTTTTTGATAATTATGTGCTCTTCTTATTTGACCTAGTGATGTGATGTGTTATATTAATATATTTTCTAATATTAAGTAATCCTTGCATTCCTGAGGTAATCCCTACTTGATTGTGTTGGCTTATTATTTTAATATACTTTGACTTAATTTGACTGGTTCCTTATTTAGCATTTTCACATTGTATCCATAAGTGAATCTTTTCTGGAGTACCATTTCTGAAAGTGTTTTCTAAGAAGAAATATTATGAGGAAAAATATAGTTCTGTGGTCAGATGCATTTGAGAAAGGCAGATTAAAACATTTAAACAAATTTCTTTGCTTCTGGCTTCTCAGAGACTTTAATATGATAATACATGCTGTAAATCTCTGAGAGTTTTTCCGAACTAATCCAAAATAGACCACCTTACCTCAGAAAGTGATGGTAATTTCCACAGAAACCTCCTTGGAATATACTAGTCATTGTCATATCTTGGCATCAGACTTATGTTAACCTCATAAAGTAAACTGGGGTAGCTTTTCATAATTTTATACGTTCTGGAATATGATACACAATGTGGATGTTAATCAGCTTCTTGAAAACTTGAAAGGCCTTGTCCATAACATTATCGAGGCCTAGAACACGTTTAGCAAATTATCCCGTGGTAATTTTTGCAGTGTCACCAATGGATATTCAGCTTTTCTATCCCATTGAATCAAGCTTATTAATAAGTATTTGTAGAAATTACTCACTTTATTTAGATTTCTAATTTGTTTGAATATAATTGTGGGTAGAATTCTTTTACGTTACTAAGACATGCTGACTTAATCTGTTGGTAAAAAAAAAATGAAATGAGATCATCTATGCCAAATGCCTGACACACAGTGCTTGGCACTTAGTCAGTGATGAACTTTTTTATTTCCTACCTCTTTTTAAATGTTGTTTCTTTTTTATTTAGATTTGCCAGAACTTAGTCAATTTAAAAACTCTTTTCCCAAATTACCACCCATTCCATTTGTTTGCTTATTTATCTACTTATCTACTGGTCACTTATTGTTTTAAAATTTATTAATTTGCTGCTTAGATTTTCATTTTATTCTTCCTACCTTGCTTGCATTGTTTTTTCTTTCTTTTCTAGCTTCATGAATTGATTGGCTCATTTAAAATAAAATTCTTGGCTAGTATTGAACATATTTAAGTTTATCAATCTGATTTAAAAATACTTTTGTATTTTGTGATCCTTCATGCATGTGGTGCAACATTCAAAGAATACAAAAGGACTCACAGAGAAAAGCCACTTTTCTTCCTTCACCTGCTCCAGTCTACGAGGGCCACACTGGAAGGCAGCTCCAGTTCCCAGGGCCCTGAGTTTCTTTCCAGAGTTACTCTAAGTAGATTTGGCTCTTTATAGCTCTGTCAAGAATGCTTTCATTTTTACTTAGATATTATTTTCATTACGTTTAAATAGGCTTTACTTTTAATTTAAATTTCTCACTTGATACGGTAATAGAATGGCTTTAAAACTCTTTCATAGGATTTGAAATTATTTTGTTATTAATTTCTACTTTTATTGCATTGTGATTAGAGAATGTAGTTGATAATTTATACTGTTGAGAAGTCCTGAGACTTATCCTGTAGCTGATCAGTTTTTGTAAATATTTCATAAATATTTAAAATGTATCATCTCTAAAGGCACAAAGTATATAACAATTTAAAATAACTTTTATTTATTGTGGCTTACTTGATCTATTATTGCAGAAAATAAATTCCCCTCTCAAGTTGATCTTTTATAATTTTTATTGATATTATTGATATTTTTGTTTTATATTTTATTCCATAATGTTTACAAATTTGATGATTCTCATGTGTATTCTGGACTATAACTTTTAGCTCTTTAAAAAAAATCCTAAAAGTAACACCTATACCTGGAAGTAAGAATTCAAAGAGGATAGAGGAACATCAAGTGAAGAGTAAAATCTTTTTCAGACTCTCTACCTGTAATATCACCCTTCATAGCTAATTACTTTTGAATATTTTTACTATTTTTATTTATTTTGTGATTATTTTTATAACTCCAACTATATTTATATCTTTCATTCTTAATGTATTATTTATTAACTGCCAATATTATCTATGCTTCTTCAATATAAAAAATTAAATATGCACTTATCTTTCCTTAAATCCCTCCCATTTTTTTCATATCCTTTATAATTTTAAAAAGTACTTAAAGTCCAGTTTTTTTAAAAAAAAGATTTTATTTATTTATTTAATAGAGAGAAACATAACTAGAGAGAGAACCCAAGCAGAGGAAGTAGAAGAGGGAGAAGCAAGTTTCTTGCTGAGCAGGGAGCCCGATGTGGAGCTGGATCCCAGGACTCTGGGATCATGACCTGAGCTGAAGGCAGCCGCTTAATGACTGAGCCACCCAGGCGCCCCTAAACTCCTACTTCTTAATTCACCCACTTAGAACACTTTTTGGCTCTTTGCTACTAAGATGGGGAAATGAATTTCCCAGTCAACATTCTTTGCATGTCTCTTTTTGTACCATCCAACTTCTGTTAGCTCTGTTACTACTGTTATGTGGGCAAGGTTTAGAGCATTCTCCTCTAGTTACAATAAATCTTCCATACTTTGTTTAGCAGGTTGATGCTGAATGTTAAAAGCTGATAGACCATATTTTAATATAATAGTGATGTAAATATTAATTGCATATGTGGTAGGAATATTGCATACACACCTATGCCCCTGGAAGAGGAATGATCCAAAGATCAAGGCTAAGGAGTCTTTTTGTTTTAATATCCCATTTATTACTCAGTCTCAGGATTTAACTTGTTCCATATTTTGGGCTGTTCTTGGAAAATGCTTTTTTTTTTCCCCTGGAGTTTCTAATTATCTTTCTTTTGACAAAAGAAACACATGCCTTTCCTTCATATTACTAATATCATACAACTTTTAGTCATATTATTTGTTGAATGCTTTAGTATGTTTTGACCTATTTATTTCTTGGTATGTCTAGAGCTGTCATTCAGGGATTTTTCTTCATGCCACATCTGAATTAGTTCCATTCTTTCTCACATCCTGTATATTCCTCTTTTTTTATTTACTACCCCTCAAGCCCCTGTGGTATATATCCAAGTGACTTTTATTTTCCCTAGAAAATGCACATTGATGGTGAACTTTCTAGGTCCTTGCTTTTCTGAAAATGTTGTAATTTTGACCTCATGCCTGACTAATATTTTGCTATGTGTAGAATTCTAGACTTAAAATAATTTCCTCTTAGCAATTTGAAGGAATTGCTTCATTGTCTTTTAGCATGTACCATTCCTGGTAAAAAGTCCAATGCCAAGCTTATTTTCTTCACTTTCTAGGTAACTTGAAGTATTCCTTCTGGAAGATTCTGAAATTTTCTTTTTAATTTCAGTACTCCCAAGTTTTGCCAAATGTGTCTAGAAGGCTTTTTTATATTCATCCTGGTGAACATGACTAGACTCATTCAACCTAAAGACCGATATCCCTTCAAGTTTGAAAAATTTTTTTCTGTTATTTCTTCAGTTATTTTCTGCTTTTATTTTCTCTTGGATTTTTATTTTTTATTTTTTACTGTCATTTCAGAGGTTTTTCAGAAGAGAAGAGCTATATTTGAATAATCAGTCTGCTTCCTGAACTGGAAGTCTGCATTGTAAATTTTTTCATTTTAGTGATCATTTTTCTGTTTAAAATTTTTACCTTGAATTCCTTCATGTTTTGCATCTACAATGCCATCTTCTCTGTCTTTTTAATACTTTTTCCTGGGATAACTTGATTCAGTCTATGAGTTTACACCTTGTTTTCTTTTGCGTTTTTCATTTGTAAACAGGATTGAGTTGGATTTAATGCTGACTACCAGCCCCTTATTACTGTGACTTTCCTCATCATCAGTTCTTAATTTTGATTAGACCTGCAGTCAGAATGTCTTTAAGTAATACTTTTAAGAAGTATGGATATGCCCTAGTCTTTATTGATCACATTCATACCTGAAAATAATGTTCTTTTGCTTTGGGACATGCAGGATAACTTGACTGAGTGTCAGATTCTTTGGGCACAGATTATTTTTCCCTAAAATCTCTTTACAAACTGATATGTTTTGGTTCCCGATGTGTAGTATGGCAAAAGTCTGAGATCAGCCTTTTGCTCCATTCCTCCCTTTTCACTCCATATTTCCCTTTGTAGCAGTTGTTTTGTGGCCTGGATCTGTGTGTGTGTGTGTGTGTGTGTGTGTGTGTGTGTGTGTGTTTGTGTGTGTGTTATCACATTGAAATTCAGAAATTTATCTAGGTATGTTTCTTTCAGTAATTTTCACTCAGCCCAAACACTGTCTCTTCATTTTGTCTCCTTATGTTGAGAAGTTTTATTTGATTATTTTTTTAATCCTATTTTTTCCCTCTAGCATATCTATACTAGGTTGGATATATATTTTATATTTGTCCTATGTACCATCTTTCCTCTCATAGCTTTTGTTTCTCTGTATTCTAGGAGAATTTTTCAACCTTGTTCTGTATATCTTTGCTGTCAATATGGTCAATAGGACCAACAGTTCCAGGATCACCAGGAACTTGTTAGAAATGCAGACTATGGCCCTATTCCAGAACTGCTGTATCAGAATTTCTATTGTATTAAGATCCTTAAATGATCCATATGCCCTTGAAAGGTTGAGAAGAACTTCTTTATCACAAATTATTTTCTCCGGTGTCATCCTGTTCTTCATTGTTGTTAATATGTTTTTAAAAATCCGTCCTGATTGCATTTTGGATTTCCTTATGTTTTCATATTTTAGCCAATTCTTTTGTCAGTTTGTCTTCTAATTATTGTGCTCTAGTCTTGCTTCATAGAGCTAGTGACCTTTTACATCTTTATGAAGACAATTACATCTTTAATTTTTCACCTGTTGTAGAAAACTGTTTTTAGCACTTTCTCTTTCTTTGAAGTTTCAGACTGTTATCTGTTTTCTCTTTCGCTAGAGTTTTTTTTTTTTTTTAATTTTTTCTTCATAAAGCCATTGTTGACTCTTTTTCTACCCTTTCACTCTTTAGAGAGATCTTGTGAGCTTCAGTCAGGCTTTGTCTTTGTTAACCAAGAAAATAGGCAAATTATTTTTTACTCTGCTTACTGTTGGCATGTTCTACTCAGATTCAACCTAAAAATTTAATTTGATGTTTCCTTTGTTTCTTATTTTTATGTCTAATAGGAACTTATCTATCATATAATGAGCAGATTAGGATGATAGTTAATATCCTCTTAATAAGCCCATGTATTTTTTAAAACTCTAAGGTTTGGTTACTTAAATAGCATAAAATACTAAATATTCTTTCACATGCCCTCTAGAATGTAAGCTCTCTGTCTTTACTCATATTTATAAAGCTTTTTCTAAGAAACTGTGCTTCTACCTTTATTCATTATCTTGCTAAATTGAGAGAGTGGAGGTCTCTTAGCCAAAGTAGGGTAGGCAGGGCTAATAAGGACAGGATGCTGGTTTAGGTGCGACTCCATGACGGCGGGAGAGTTCCCATAAAAGTGGATGCTGTTCACCATATTTCTGCAACCCCTTGGATTCTGAAATTTGTTCTGAAATTTGGTGTAGACTCCAGAGGTGATTAAGATCTTTTCCTACATTTTTGGGGACCATCCTTTCTGTCTGGATGTGAAGATGAAACACATGATATATGGTCTAAGAATGTACTTCCTAACCGGTTCCTACTGATGATGTACTAAATGGAAATATTACACTCGCAGTGAATGGCTCTTCCTTCTCATCTTTGGCTTTTTGTACTTTGCCAGTCTTGTGTGTATCATGTGTGTATGTGTGTGTGTGTGTGTGTGTGTGTGTGTGTGTGTGTGTGTTTTATCATGAGAAGTGAAGGAAAGCTCTGTCATGCACATCTAGCCTGCTACCATATTAAGAAGTTAAACCATTAACCTGTTCTTGAATTTGATGAACTAGCCATCTCAGGTGGCTTTTTGGTTTTCTATGTAGTTGTTGTTATTATTAGTAGTATTAGTATTTTGCCTCTTATATTTGTGTTTATTTTTGTGTTTTTGGTTTATCCTCAGGGACTGTATTCTCTCTCACTTAACTCGTTTTTTGTCCTTTTCCAAATTTTTTTTACCTCAGAAGTCCATTATGATTCTCCTTATTGTGTTTACATCCTAGCTTACCACTTTCCCACTTGCACTGATGATAATCTTAGGTACTTTATCACCAATTGGACTGTGAGCCACTTCCTTGAAGGTTGGGAGCTCAGTCTTACCTCACTGTATTCCCCATATAGTAGATTGTACATATGTACCAATCAGCTGGTCAGCTTTGTGAAGGGGACAGGAATGAGCTCCTACTCCTCTGTTTTTCCACCAGAGCTATACCCTGGAAAAGGACAAGGTTTGAGTAATATTTTCTAAGGAGAATTTGGAACCCAGACACCTATGATGGCGACCTCATCCCCTTGTTTCCTAGTCTCTTAGTGGGGGAGATAATGTGCTACCTAGTCACGTCTCCTGGGATCATCCCAATAAGAATGCTGTTCTAGAAGTCCACTGGATGGGTTCCTTCACCTTACTCTATCCCTGTCCTATGTTTAATCTGCCTTTAGGGGGCTCAACTTATTCTCTTGTTCCCTTTCTTCCTTTTTTCCCAAACCTCCAGTGAAAGAGAAGAGATTTGAGTATTATAGGAAAATGGGCTGTTGAAATCCAAAGTCAGAAATAGACCACATAAATATGTATGAAGCATTAAAACCCTTCTTTGAAGTGTGATTTCCTGACTAATGGATGCTTCTGGGTTGATTTCTTTCTTTCTTTCTTTTTTTTTCCCCACTCAGTTAAGCCCTGTTCAGATCAACTTGCTTTTTGGGTGAACTTAAGAATCTTATGATTAATGTCCGTTAGCATTTCTACAACAATTTGTATTGTAATAATAACATCTTCTAAAATTTCTACACCATGTCTTTCACAGAGTGCTTTTATGCTCATATTTTATTTGATACCCCAGCAGGGCTGTGAAGGGTGGTGGGGGGTTATTCCCATTCCATTTTATGGATAAGGAGACTGAGGTGCAGAATGTTTAAGTGACTTGTCCAAAGTCACAGGGAGCCTAAGGGCAGCGTGCTGACTAGAGGCCATGTCTTCAGCTAGTAAGACAAGGGCATGCTGCTTATAGCTGTTACTAACAGGAAATGATCACTAACATTGAGTATTTGTCACATGCCAGCTATTGTGTTAGACACTTTAAATACATTTTGTCATTTAATATTCTTCCTAACTCTGCAAAGCAGGCCACGGCCTATTATCACCCCGTTGCATGCAAGGAAACTGCAATTTAAAGAGGTTAGGTAACCTGGTCAAGGTCACAGCTAGAATTTGAGCCCAAGTTTCCTTGAGTTCATAATCCAAGCTCCTAGTTGCTTGACTCCCTTGTTACTTTTTTGGACCAAGCCAATGAAGTTGGTGGAGCCAGCATTGCTTTTAAAAGTCTGTTCCATTTCTTATGATTTCCTGAATTGTGATTACAAACTCCATTCTCCTCCCTGTGACTCTTGCAGATCTGGGACTTACTCTCATGGGCAGGAATGGGAATTGCATGGAGAAGGGCAGAGCAAGTGAAGGGAACGGACATCTCCTGAGCAACTATTCTGTGCCCAGTGGCTGTTAGAAATGTTTTGCAAAACTCTTTACACCTGGTGTTATCATTCCCACTTAATGGAGGAGGAAACAGGTTCAGAGAGGTGAAGGCATTTGTACAGACTTGTAAGTGGAAGAGTCAGGATTTTTACTCATGTCTGTCAGTAATGATATTCTTTTTTTTTCTTTTTTTTTAAGATTTATTTATTTTTTTGACAGATAGATCTGGAGAGAGAGGAGAGACAGATAGGGAGAGAGCAAGCACAAGCAAGGGGAATGGCAGGCAGGGGAGACTCCCCGCTCAGCAAGGGGCCCAATGTGGGGCTCGATCCCACGACCCTGGGATCATGACCTGAGCTGAAGACAGCGGCCCAATGGACTGAGCCACCCAGGCACCCTGTCAGTGATGATATTCTGAGAGCGAATGAGAAGAAGTATTTCTTTGGGCCCTAAGTAGGACTTTAGCCCTTGCTGGTTATAAAAGGCATAATAGTCAATATTTGGGAGTCCTGTGAAGTACTCTATGAAGGAGCTCATAAGGGAATCCAAGGAAAAGAAAACTTACACGTTTTAGGCTGCAGTGCTAGGCTTATATCACAATGCCAGCAGGCCTTTGAGTAAAGTACATAGGAACTGTGACTTAACCAGTAAAACACACTGGTAAACATCATAATGACACACACATTTAGGAAAATGATGTTTTTAATTTTAAATGCTGTGCAGCCTTGCCTTATATAGTCAGTGCTGGGAAGTTGTGGTATACCAGGAAATGATTTACATTTTAGCCTTAGGGTAAAAATATGGAACTTGTAATTATGTCTGAGAGAGGCAAAATCTTCTAACTAGAAAAACTGAAGCTATGAAAGTCTCAGTTAGGATATGTGTCAATTAAACTGTTGTGTGGCTGAGCATTCTGCCAGAAACGTCATAGGGAATATGCAGCTGTTAGTGACTTTTGGGTTAAAAACATCCCTTCTAAATTTTCAATTCCTTGTTGCCAAAGCACAGAAGTTGTGGGTGACAAGCATTTTCCCTTTCTTTCTAAGGCCTTCCTGGTCTGAGGTGGTTTTGATCAGGGAAGACTGGCTTGATTGGGTTTTCAGCTCTGGGGAAGAAAGCTGCATGTCTTCCCCTGATATGTGCAAACCAACCTGAAGTCTGTGATGCCCATCAGAGGTAGACAAGTCCCCAGGGAACTGAGTGCCTCACAGGTGAGACTCACCACCTCCAAGAGCCTGGGCGTTCAGCACCTTCTATCCAGCATCTCTCATTTTCCTCCTCTGTAGTCCTGGACTGGCTTCTCCAGTGGGGAGCTTCTTTGGGGTCTATGAGGTGAGCAGGGGAGTGAATGCCCTACCCCAGGGAATAGAGTAGAAGGTTACAAGGAAGAGATTGGAGAGTTTTCTTGTTTTCTTTCCCTTCTTCTCTCTTAAGAGAGGTAAACCACAGCGGTAGTTTAGAGAGCTGGCTCTGTAGTCACTGTTGGGTACAAATCGTGACTCTGCCCCTCGTTTACTATGTGACCTTGACCCTGTCATTTATCTTCTCTAAGCCTCTTTTCCATCTAATACAGAGTTGTTGTGAGGATTAAATGAGATAACATGATATGAAGTCCTTAGGACTTGATAAAGACTAGATGTTGTTTTAATTGCCACCTCTACTAACAGCATCAAACCTTGGGCCTAGCTCAGACTCTGGTTCCTTACTGCTTGTGTGACATTAATATGTTCATAACCAATTTGCTATTCCACCCCTCTTCTCAATGCTGCAGAGTTAACTGGCTTACTTAGGCCTTTAAACAAATGGAATTTATCAGCCTGCTGCAGACCCCTGTGTGCCACTTGTTCTTGATAGCAGGGAAAGTACGTGTGTATCTGGGAGAAGGGCCTTGCCAAATCTGTTTGCTCTATAGTGAGGTTATCACACTATCACATGCTGGCGTGGCTTTATAGGAAGAATATCCTGGATGTTTATTATATGTTATTTTTAGCTGGAGTTTATTTTTCTAGGGAAATAAGAATCTCATGTTTTAGCATTGACTGTAATTTTGTACAAGTGGTTTATAGCCACAGAAAGTCCAAGTTCTTATCTCTTATGTTTGGTTCCAAGGCAATGTGTGTATGATTCCCTGAACATCAGAACCCAAAGGAGCATGGTATTGGGTGGGTCAGACCTGGGTTCAGATTCCAGCTGTGGTATGTACCAGCTGTAAGAGCCTTTATTTCCTCATGTGTGAATGTAAGTAGTGGAAGTAAAAGGAAAAAAAATACAGGAAAGTATCTCTTGCATTATGTAATACATACATAGCCTCTCAACGAAAGTAAGTGGTTATTTGGGGCAGAAACACACATCCTGTTAATAAAATCCAGTGGTTTCTACTTTTTATTCTTTGTGACCCTGTGTTTTACAGAGACATCTTAGAAGGCACAAAGGAAGGTGATGAGGGGACTAAAGAAACAGTACCCAGGATCCCTGCCCCCTTCAAAAAGAGCTCTGCCTATATTTGTTCTCTATATAGGTGCTGTGCGTAAGTTTTTTTTTTTTTAAGGTAAAAATGCTTAAAAGTGATTGAAGTCCAAGTTATCGATTTTCCCCTTATGGATCATACTTTCAGTATGATATCAACTAATCAAATTGTATATTTGACATATATAGTTTACTCTATGTCAGTTATACCTCAATAAAGCTACTAAAAATGTTATTGAAAGTATTTGGACTAATGATATGAAGAATTAAAGAACAAGGGGAAAAAATACAAGAGTGTTAGCCCTCAGCCGTTGAATTTCCACCACCTCAACCGCATAGGAGGGACCATTTTTTGTGTATACTTTAGGACAAGCCCAATCCAGGCAGTTCAGCAGACTGTGGAGAGAATTCTCACAGTGTTGGTAGCCCTAAAGTACAGCATGGAACCACACAAATGCCAAGACAAATTGAGAAAGCCTGGCTTTTTCTGTAGAGTTCAGTAACTTACAGGCACGTCCAGCTTGGTTCCAGTTGCTAGAGGCTATTTTTTTCAAGTCCACAATTTGCCATCCCCACTGGGTATGGGAATTCAGGAAAACTAGCTTTTGCACATGCCTTTATTAAAGCCCATACCTAGATGTGTTTGAAACAAGAGTGAAAAATAACTGGAAGCAGATTTACTGCAGTCTGGACTTCATTGTTTGGTTGGCTTCTTTCTGCTGGTTTTCTGGGTTGATTAGCCTTTGCTAACCGATGGGGCTTCAGGGGTAACAGCCGAGGCGCAGCCACTCTGCTCTGCACTTGGACTTGGTAAAGACATTCCTGGTGGTCAAGTCGTGTATTTTCTACTTTGGAAACAGGCATTGGAACAGGATTGCTGGAACAATTGCATGGGTTCTGTGGTGCAGAAACCATAATGGACTTCCAAAAACATGGGCTAAGGTAATTTGGCTCTCTTTTTGTTCCCATCTCTAAAAGAAAGAACCCACTAAAGTTCTGAGCATCTTAAACATTTTGAAGTTGTGACATCGAGTGTGAATAATTGGTGTCTTTGGGACTCTGAGAGTGAAAGCAGGGCTTACCCGGGTTTCTCATTACTTTACAGAAAAGAACCTGGAAAAAACCCAACATTCATTTTCAACCAGGGAATTGCAAGTATTACAGAGCTGTATAGTCACTTGCATTTAAACACCCTATTTTACAAGTCCATAACTGTGTCCCACAAAGCAGCATTAGAACCCCGGAGACTGTAGAGACTGAGCCAGAAAGCAGGAGATGTGTAGTCTTCATAACTACTCTTTTGTATTTCGCTAAGCACTTGGTGAAATTAAAATTCCAAGCAGTATTATTCAGAGACAGCATGGGATGGTGGGTTCTCCTCTCCGGTCCAGCACTCCTGAAGCACAGAGAGACGGGACCTTGTATTCAGCAGGGAGGCATCCTGAAGATGTTACCTCAGTGAGCCCTCAGTCTAGAGGTGGAGACTGAGAAGTAAACAGGCAATTATAGTGCAGAGTGTCAGGTACCGTGGAGAAAGTACCTAGAATATAGTGGTATGAAGGGTCTCCCAGCACAAACCGCGAGGCTCAGATGAGCTCTTTAAAGGGTGCTTCGGCATTTGCTTCTCAAGTGAAAGAAAGGCTTCTGCCTCTTACTTCCCAATTGCCCATGAGCAGATCACGTTATTTGAGCCTCCATTTTGGAAGTAATAATATTGCTTAATGGTTGCATATGAGGATTGAGTCACAGATGACATGTATATGAAAGCACGTGGCCCAGTCACTTGCTAGGGCAGAGGTTGATATTGGTTTTCTTCCTCTTTCCTTCCCTCCTGCCTCTGTCAAGTGAGGAAGGTGACTTCCAGAGCAGGCTACGCAGAGGGAACTTCTGGGGGTGTTTCAGCTGTTACCTCTTTCACTCGGTATTTATCGTCCTGCTTCCAGTTCATTAGGGTCTTTTCCCTCTGATGCTGGTCCTGAACAGCGTGAGATGTTTCATGTCTTGCCTGTGAGCAAGTGGTGGAGGAAAGAAGACGGGGAGCACAGGGCATGGGGGTGAGGGGTGCTCTGTGGGACAGAACAGAAGTGTGGCCCTGCTAGTGAGGGAGGGGCCGGCAGCAGCCACCAGCTGCGAGATCACCTTAGTCCTCAAGTGGAGAGAAGGGAGCAAAATCATCTTCAAGTAGAAATCACGTTTGCTCTTTATCTATGTATCTTGCAAATAGTATGATATTGCCACTCTTGGCCAGGCCTAACCACTATAAAAGCGCATGGTTCACTTGCTTTTGGGGGGCCTTGGGACTGAACAGCAGGCGCTGCCCATGCGGGGAAGCAATGCAGAGAACTTCCCAAGGAGCTGGGCCTGCTCTGTTTTCCCCCAACCTGCTCTGCGCTTTCTTTTGTTAATTTTTCTGTGTGCTCTTTCCTTCTGAAGATGACTTTGCTTTTTCCAAACCCAAATCGGCTTCTCATGTTGCAAATTCACCTCACCTTCAGACTTTTTTTTCTGCACAGCTGTCACAACAAACTTCCCCTCATCTGCTACTAAATGTATCAGACACTGTAGTGCAGGCTGTGAGTTGCGGATTCATTCCCCGGGGGCTTTCCAATAGAATCTGATGTTATCCAAAACTTCTCATCTGTTTCAAAGGGTACAATTTCCTGCATTCTCTGGAGGGAAATCAAACGGTGAGGAAATAGGCCGATCCTTCACAGATTTAGTAGACCTCTAGGCAATTATGGGGTGATTATTCCAAACTGAGTGTTTCCTCACCTCATTTCGCATAACAATGACTTGGGTGACCTGACTATGGGCTTTTCATCTTTCGAGGGACAGATGGGGAAGTCACAAAAATTGAGATAAGCTGTGGTTCCTTTGATTTCTCTCAGTCCTCTTTCTAAGCCTTTTCTGTCTCTTCCCAGAGAGAAGCCAGTTCTCTTCTCCCGTTTCTTCTGCAGTCTCTATCTGGGATCCAAGAATCTTTTTCTTTTAGTCTGTCTTCATAGACCTTTAAATCATACACCTCATCTGATGAATGTGATTCTCTTTTTAAAAATGGCTTTTTGGATTTTAGAAATTGCCCGTTAAGAAAAAGCACTCTTAGGGCGCCTGGGTGGCTCAGTGGGTTAAAGCCTTTGCCTTTGGCTCAGGTCAAGATTTCAGGGTCCTGGGATCCAGGCCTGCATAGGGCTCTCTGCTCAGCAGGGAGCCTGCTTCCTCCTCTCTCTCTGCCTGACTCTCTGCCTACTTGTGATCTCTCTCTCTGTCAAATAAATAAATAAAATCTTAAAAAAAAAAGAGTTTATTTATTAAAAAAAAAAAAAGAAAGAAAGAAAGAAAAGGAAAACACTCTTAGCTGATACCTGGGCCTCTGTAGAACTCTTCTCTCCTTCCTCCTCACTTCTGGCCTGGGATGTATTTTCCACCACAGCGTTTGTTCCACACTCCACGCTCATCTTTCTCTAAGTGTCTCCCTAATTCCTTCTTTATTTTGTTTAGGTTACCTTTTTAATTTCCTGCTGTCAAACATCTGCTGTCTCACCTTGCTCTCTCCACTTCCTAGAAGGCTTGTTTTATGAATGCTCTCTCCTCCCAGGATAATGTTGCTGGCTGTGTGCTGATGTAGTGCTACAGTGGTTTTATTTTACATTGACTGATTAAGCACTTTGAATAATTGTTTTAGCTCCATTACTGTGAATCTATTGGACTTAACTCTTCTTTTGCCACCTGTGATGAATGTCTGACCAGTGGGACAGAGAGGAATCAGTGCATTCACTTACCCTTGACACCATTGAGAAATGCTCTTTTTCCTGTGCAGGAGCCCGAAGCAACAGATGCTGCATGCTCCCTTGCAGAAGGAGGGAGCTTAGCTTGCACTGTTGTCAAGTGAGTATGTGTGTGCTCTCAGCCAGTGTTTGCTAATGGTGCTATGTGGCAGCCATCTCATAGCAGAGAGCAAATGTTAGGATTTGGGGAAAGCGTACCAGCATATCAGATTTTAAAACTGAATGGTGAATCTCTGTTGAGTTAACAGTGTCTAGCTAGATGGTATTTTCTTTTTAAGCTCATGAAACTTAACAGCTGTTTAGTGAAACAGTATTTTCATATATGTCTGTTTGACAGGTTTAGTAGCAAATTTTGCAGTAAGTGACTTGCTGAACAGGCCTCCCTGGCTTGGGCTGTAACAAGAACTGTGTTTGCAGCAAGATTCATTGAAGGTCTTTCTGCTTTTGTGTTTATGGGATGGGGGAGCCTGGCTAAAGTGAGAGAAACTGAAAGGCATGTTCTAAAGGAAATTACTAATATCTCTACCAGAGTGTTCCTTGGAACTTGTTATTAACCAGTTCAGGGGAAGATGCATGGGGGAAACATGCTGTTTAGCAATAAAAACACATTAGTACAGTCGGCTTACTGTAACCCTATATTGGTGAATGGTAATTAAATCTATATATCTCTAGCTTTATAGTTTTCTGCAGCTGACTCTCTGGAAGATTTCTGCACTTTGTCTGATTCAAGGAAGGCCATATTCTCTCTCCTGGCTCT
Organism: Spilogale gracilis; assembly: GCA_004023965.1. Lineage (NCBI taxonomy): Eukaryota > Metazoa > Chordata > Mammalia > Carnivora > Mephitidae > Spilogale > Spilogale gracilis. The sequence continues at coordinate 60,372 of PITA01009489.1, read as the reverse complement.
GGAAGAGGCTGCTGTGCCTTTTAATAGCTTTTAAATATCACCAGATCGAAGACAAATGCTTCACTTGTTTTATTGGCAGAAATAAAACACTTCCTATTACTCTTATTTGGGGGTCCAAGTCCTAGAAAACTGGAGCTTTACGAGGCTACAATCCCATTTCCTTTCATCCCTTTTTCAGTTCTCCTGGATTGCAGCACCTCAGAATTGCTAATATCTAGGGTTACCCACTCTGTATTTGGCTCCAAGAGGTATAAACTGCGTTCATCATGATTTATCTATGTTTTTATTGATTGAATGTACTTGGTATGGCAGCTGACTCCAGGCGTGTAGGCATGTGGCAGAGTGCAGATCACAGACCCCTGTTGTCAAAGGTGCCACGCTCATGGTCAGCCTGGTAGTGTCAGCTAACAAAGGGACGAAGAGCAGTCTCACAGCCCCTTTGAGTTTCACTACAGATTTTGCAAGCCAAGTATATACAAAATTTGTCCTAGGGTTCATGGTTGATTTCATTTGTTGGAATTTTAATCACATTGTTTCACTTAAGCAGCATGTAAGGGAACGTTATATTTATTTTTCTCAGTCCCATCATGATGTAGGTCAAAAGTCAGTTACATTTGGCCTTATGAACAAATATGCCTATGAAGAGCAGTAGGAATTTAGTTTTATACACTCAAGAAACTCGAAAGGAATAAAGAAATCCAGAAAAAGTGTTAGTAGAATGAACCCAATTAATTCTTTTAGAAGGTAAACTCAAAAACTGCTCACTGGTAAACAGTAAAATGGCAAGGACGCAAATTGAGTCAGCAAACTGGCTCATTGCTGATGGCATGAGATGGATTAGAGGGAGGTCACCTGGCATCTGTAGAGTCAGCCCATGAATGATTCAGTATGGCAGGTGGAAGGAGAGGGCCTCTCCCAGTTGGTTGTCACCCCCACAGTTCCTAGGATTCCTCTAGGAAGGGGACTGCCTCTCATTTTACCACTTTCCCTCCTCTCATCACCTCACTAACCAACTGTTGCTGTACTAACTTCCAGAACCAGTGGGGGAAAAAAGGGAGTTTTCTTTCCTTCAGTCCTCCTCCCCTTTCTCTACGATGCCCATACCTTATTCAAGATGACATGTTCAATGGCAGCGACGTTGGAAACGAAGCCTCTTTATATGGCTTTTAGGGAAATAATGGAAAAGCTGTTAAATATGGTGAATCCTAGTGGAAGATGGTAGGAAAGGTGGGACACTCCTCTCCCTGTTTTGGAGTTGGACCAGGTCTGGTTCACTCTTGTATGTTTTCTTTCCCCCGAAATACAAATAAGTGCTATGATTTAAAAAAAAAAATGCTTAAAAAGGAGTTAGGTAGGTAGGTCTTTTATTTAACTTCTTATTTTGAAATAATTGTAGACATGTAGATGGTCAGAAAAATAATACAAAGAGATCCTGCACTGTCCCTCCACCAGCTTTCCTATAATGGTAACAACTGTGACTGTAGTATCTCAAAACTAGGAAATTGCCATTGGGAGAGTCTACAGACTTTGTTCACATTTCACCAGTTTTTACCAGGGACTTTCAAAAGATTTCAAACTCTGTGGATTTTTTTTTTCTTAGTGAGTAGAATTGAAGATGCAGTGGGAACTCTTCTGGTTTCTTCCTTTTTTTCAAACTGCCCTCCTGTGCCCCATCATGTGAAAAAATAGATGCTAGAAAACTAACATGAACAAGTACAGTCTAATGCTTACTCTAAAAAGCAGTAAGTTAGGTGTAAATGTGGACACAAATGCTTATAAGAAGAAATGGTCTTATAGTTGGAAATTATTTGCTTATACAGAAAGGTTAAGCTCAAGAGGGTACATATTTCTAAGCACTTTTCTTTGAATTTAAAGAGAGAAGAGCTACTCTTCAGCCTGGAATGTACATTCACTCCTCCTTCCCAACTCATGCACCTGCTAGCTCTTAGAGTTTTCCCAAACTAATTCAGGTATCACCTCCTACATTTCTTGCCCGTGTTTATTGAGTACCTACTAAATGTCAGATCAATGCTAGATCTTAGAAATTCAAAGATGGCTTCTACACAGTTCCTGCCCACATTGAGTCCCCATTATAGTGGGAGAGATACACATTTTGGATATAAATATTTTGAAGAAAGATAACCAGTGTAGAGAAGGTATGGGAGGAGAGAAGGCTGGAGACAGGGAGATGAGTTAGGAGATTGTTGTGGTGGTTCAGGTTAAGGTAGTATGGCCAGAAACCAAGCTGGTGAGGAAGATTTAGAGGAGAAAGGTGGATTTGAGGGCATTTTAGGACTTAAATTTGATAGCAGTTAATGATCAAGTAGCTAAAGGGTTTAAAAGAGGGTGCGATGACCCAAATGGTACAGGTGATGGGTGGTAGAAATGCCAGGCATCAGGAGTGGGCATTCAGGGAGAAGCACTAACTTGGGGGAGAAGTCATGAGAAGGGTTTAGGTATTTTGAGTTAGAGGTGTCTTTGGGCATCCAAACTAAGAGACCATATTAATCCATAGCTGAGCAGCTCTTGCCGTGCTTGGTAAATGAAGTCTTGGAACGAATGACCTTCCCAGTTAGAATGTATAATAGGCAAAGAGGGAAAAGGAGAGAGGCCTAAGAAATAACAAGCTTTAAAGGAGAGATGGAGAAAAGAGAACCTACAGAGAAAAGTTGGGAAGGAAAGCAGAGATATAGGAAGAGAGGTATTTGGAAAAGGAGAACGTGTTCAGAGTTAAATGTTTTCAGATGTCACGTATGATAAGAAGTGAAATGTTTTCATTGGGTTTGGGCTTGGATTGGGATAATGAGTTTTGTGAGTTTAGTTTCAGTTGGCTAGTAAGAGGAGGCAAAGTGGTAGACTGAGTAGTGGTTTTTATGTATGACCCAATTAAGGTTTGGTATAAGGTGATTTAATCAAGTGCTAACATGGAATGCAAGGAAAATTGTGACTCATATTAAAGATTTAAGAAAATCCATAATAGACTGTTAGAGCTGATATTCAACCCCTTATACATAGAGACTTCCAATAAATTGTTCAAAGTTATGTATCTGGAGAGGGAAAGCCACGACCAAGTCCTATGTCTCATGACTCCCTTTATGAAAGCAACTTGTGAATATGCTACAGTTTAAAGGCACAAATTCATGTCTGATGCAGGAAAAGTAATCATGAAAGTGATGAATCAGAGCAATATCCTTCTGTTGTGAAATATAACTACTTGTTTGATGAATTTATTCATTTATTCTATAAATATTTATTGACAGGTATTTTGCTATTTGCTTAGTATACAAAATAAATAAAACATATTCCTTACAGAAAGTATGCTTGGTGAATTTTATAACTGTAAAATGTTATTGCTATTAAGTGATATATAGTCCAGCAAGGTGCCAGACACAAAAACACAGAGCATACAAAGTGTTGTTGAAAAGGCAGAGAATAATCTTCCTGGGAGTTGGAGACTGAGGAGCTGGATCTTGCATTATGATTGCAACTTCTCCAAATGAAGAAAGAGTGAAAGGGCACTTTAGCAGAGGGACAGCATGAAGAAAATCAGAGAGGTATAGTGTTCTGTGACATCAAGGACTGGTACTCAGCCTATTGGGGCTTCAATCCCAGTGTGGGGGAACAGCAGGGAATGATCTTGAAGACTGCCATACCCATAACACCGAACAGTGAACAGTGGGGAAACAGATGTTGTAAGCCAAGGAGTCATTTGATTTGAGTTTAAGATAATTCTGATGGCAATAAGGAAGATGGCTTGGAAAGGGACCTGACTCTACGGCAGAGATATGTGTGAGGAAGTGTTTCAGATGAAGGATAATGAGGTTCTCAGCTAGGGGAGTGATGATAAGGTGGAGCGGAGGGAGATTAGTTAAGAAAGAACTTGAAGGTAGAATTACAGGCAAAACTTGCCAACTGCTCACCGGTTCTTCTTGAGAGAGAGGCAAAAATCCAATAACACACTGCAGTTTCTACCTTACTGAGTAGGGCAGGCAACAAAGGAAGAACAAGTTTGGAAGAGAAGATTCTGAATTTGATGTTGGAGATGGAGAATCTAGGTGCATGTGGGAAATCTAGGTAGACCATAAGCTTCCTTATGGTATCAGTATAAAAAATGTATCTAATTATGGGCTCCCAAGAAGTCCCTAAGGCAGTATAGCAGTTGGAAATGTATTCACAGCCATAATGAAGAGAAAATCCAACTAACAGTGGCTAAAAAAATAATGGAATGTATTTTTCTTCCCTAGTAGATGAGTTGGTGGTGCTTCTATTGGTTCAGTTGCTCAGTGATGCCAGGATCAGCTCTCCTGGACTGGCCCTCGTAGTTATGGAGTAGCAGACACAGCTCTAGAATTGTGGCCACTTTCTCGTCAGCAGCTTCTGGGTCTCTGAGCAGAACTGGGTCACAGGCCCTCCTCTGGATGGAAGGTCGGTTGGAAGAGTGAGGAAGAGAATTTTCCAGTTCACTTAAACTATTAGTTCTCTATCCTATTAGGTACAATCCCTCCTTTTTTAAAAATAATAATCTACAGTACCTACTTTATTATTCTGAAGAAGCATCAGCGATAAATCAGTATGCTATCTTAACTATAATGTAGAGGAGAAATTAAAGGAAAGTAATTTATAATAAAGTACTTCAAAATGTACATTTGCAGACATGACCCCTCTAACCGTAATGAAGTTTGTCAAATGCTTGCATGGTGAATGTGACAGCAACAAAGGGAGATGGCCCAGGGCGGTGGTGGTGGTGTTTCCAAGACCAGAGGAGTATAGTCATGGGTGTTTCGCTGAGATGATGAACAGCCTACAGTAAAGCTCTGTACAAAATGCAGCATAGCCCTCCCTTGACATATGTGGTAGTTGCTTCTTGAAAAAGTCAACTTACTTCAAAACTACACACAAATTACTTTTGTATGTACAATACAGTTAAGTTTAAGTTTCACATAATGGGTTTTTCACATTTAAAAAATCTATGTGGAATGTTAGTGAGTTCTTAGTATACAGGATTGTACCCTGCATCACAATATGTCTATGTCCCTGGCCCCTACCAAGTAATTACTAATAGGACCCCCATGCTCTCATGACAATCAGAAATGCTCCCTCCCCCATCACATATTCAAAAACTCCTAGGGGTAGCACCGTCTATATTGAGAATGGACTTGCTTAGATGAATGTGGCCGGGCACTTTGCATTTCAAACAAAATTGAAGTTTGGTTAGCAAGAAAAAAGGGGAATGCCGTGGAATAGGTAATTAATAGCGCCTTCCAATAGTCAGAACTGAGTCTTGCTTATTTTTCAGTCTTCTCCAAATTCTCACACAGTTCCTGCCATGTTGTAAGTTCTCAATGAGCTTTCTTGAATGATTGAAAGAATAATTGGAATATAAGCTATGGAAAATGGAAGCCTGGCACTGTATTTATTTTGAATTTAATAAAGGAAAGGATGATCTTCCTTAAGATGGTTAAAGGGCTAATCATTATAAATCTAGGCGTGCCAGCAGGAGTCAGAAAGTGAGCTTTGATGTGCTACTGTCTCTGCCAGGATTTAGAATTTCTGGTCTTTATGTCTGTGACACACTCTAGAATGAAGACTGAGAGTTAAATTTTTATCAGTGAACCCTGTTCAGCAATGGAAGGTTTAGGGGAGATACTTAAGTTTTCATGTAGGTAGTATATTCAGTCTTTAGAAGAAAAAAGTGACACAATTAAAAATCAGTGAAAGCCTCCATCCCTAAATCCTACTCCTTCTGTCTTTTCAATGGTTTCTCTTTTCATTGTGTCCCTTTCCACTTCACTTAATCTATTCATCCTGGCATTTCTATCATAGCCTGAGACGTTTTTAAACAATAATATTCTAGGAAAAATATTTAGAAATAGAAGCAAAGGATTTTGTTTTGTTTCCTCAAAATATAAACCTATTATTAGAGAGAAAATAATTCACAGTAGGGGAAAAGTTGGTTTTGCTTCAGTTTGCTTCCAGATTTAAGTAGAAAAGAATGAAAATGACATTATAAAGAGTTTTATCTCTTTTTATGAAAAAGATAATCTGTAACTATGGATCATGAAGACAATATATGAAAAGCAAGTCTTTCTCAAACAGTGCTTCCAATTTCCTTTGAATATATAACTTCTGCTGAATTCAGAGGCATGATACAGCATGGGTTTAAAAATAGTTTAAGATTTTGAAGGGCATAATATTTAATATTTTTATAGTTTGAATTCAAGTAAAGAAACAATGACTCCAAACTTTGTATAAAAAATAAAGAATATTTTAGAGAATGTGCAGTTTAAGTTTAGACATTTCAAATGTCCTGTAATTGTTCAAGAGTGCACCAGATTTTTTTTTTTTTTGTCAGTTAGCTAACAAATATTTAGGAATTTTAAATGGAAGAAAATCTTGAGTGTTTTTGTAAGTGAATTGCTTGACTAATGCACCTTTTGTAAGCATGAGTTACTTTCCCTCTGAAAATTCCAAGGAATAACCAAATAGTAATAAGTAGTGGTTGAACGCTACATCTGAAACTAGTTATGTACTTTAAGTTGGCTAATTGAATTTAAATTAAAAAAAAAAGCTTGCCTTTCTTTTCCCCCTCCCTCCTTTGCCTCCCTTCTTCCCTTCCTTGCTTTCTCCCTTTCCCAGCTGCTTGAGGGATGGAAAGATTCCTTGTGTCCCTGTTACAACACCTGCAAGCATTTTGCTCCATATATGTTGGAACGTCACCAGTAGATCTTCTCAGTCAGATGCTATTACTGCTGTATCTTCCACTATTTCCCCTCCAACTACTTTTCCTTTTCTCCAGAGCCCATGTTTTGTAAAGCCTCTGTGTCTTTGTTTGGGTTGTTCCTGTGTTGGGTTACCTTTTCTTCCATGCCACTCCCACCTTCTTCACATGCCCTTCAGTACCCTTTAGACCTCTTCACCCACTTCTCCCCTCTGTTCTCCCAGAACCTTTGTAACTGCCCTAGTTACAGGGATTTTTTTTTTTTTTTAAGATTTTATTTATTTGACAGAGAGAGAGATCACAAGTAGGCAGAGAGGCAGGCAGAGAGAGAGGAGGAAGCAGGCTCCCCGCTGAGCAGAAAGCCTGATGTGGGCTTCGATTCCAGGACCCTGAGATCATGACCTGAGCCAAAGGCAGAGGCTTAACCCACTGAGCCACCCAGGCGCCTGTTACAGGGATTTTTACATTCTATCTTCCTATTTACACTTTGTAGCTCTTTGAAGGTGTGGATATTCTCTCACACATTTGTGTCTTCAATGCTTAGTAGGGGATCAATAAATTTTTGTTAAATGAATGGCAAGATGAAGTTATGACCTAAAACAGAACACTCCATGGTTAATAAAGAGGAAATGTTTGAAGTGAGTAGTACTACTTGTTGTTGATCACCATGAAATTATTTTCTCTCTTTGCAGACTATTAAAAAAATACTACTATAGCTTGCTTAAGTTTTTTTCACAAAATGGTGGTGTAAGGATATTTGTATTTCTCAGCCAGGGTGGACTGAAGTCTTTCAGATCAGCAGATGCTCCTAGTGATCCCTTAGGGAACTTTCTTGGGTCAGTTTGGAGCCAGTGCTTTGTGGTAGATTAAAATGACTTCCAATGATTGCATCATTCATGATTTTATCAAATTCTTTCTTTTGTTGGGGGAACTATTCACATGTTTATCACTCATTGTAAAAATTATACATTTTGATTTTCCTAGAATTAGCTGTGAGCTACTAGGACTGCTCCCTAGTACAAATATGAAAAGATTTGGTGCATAAATCTGTATTTGTGTTATCAAAACCCTTCTTGATTTTATACACCAAACTATTTCTACTTTTAGCCTATGTCTTTTCATGCTGAGGAAGGTTGATGTTTTTTGATTCTTTCACGCAAATAAACTGATGCCTTTGATCATTCTTCTCATTTGAATTGACTCTAAGTCCAGAATGAATTTTTTGGTGTATGTGACCCTAAATGTGTGAATTAGGAGAATATTTCCTCAAGGTGTCCTTGATTATATTGGCCTTTATTTGGCTTTATTCTGTCTCTATATTTCACTATTTTAATTTTTATTATAAATTTTTATTTCTTGCTAGGACTGTATATAATTAGATTGCATTATTTGTTTTTAAATTACATATTATAAATCACATATTATTTACAGTGTTTTTGGTAAGTGAAATGTGATAGAGCAATATTTTCTTCATTTTTGTTACATCTGCAACTGTGTACTACTGTTAGTAATAATTAGTATTTCCTACTATTTATTAATGAAAACATATTTTAGTTGGGCTAATGTGCCTCCCTAAAAACAACAATAATAAAAGATTCTTGCAATGTTCCATTGAAGAGATATATAATTGTGCATTTTAGCCAAGAATTGCATCAGTAATTTTCAGATTATGTTCTGGTAAAAAACAGGTTTAAAATCAACTAATATCCGTGTAGTGTTTACTCATGTCAAGTGTTTTAGGTGATTTCTCACATAGTTCTGTGCCTTTGATCTTAGTAAACTTTCTAAAGTACTAATATTACATTCAGGGGAAAACTGATCCATTGAAAGATAAAAAATTTATCATCTTTTAAATTAAACTACTTTTAGTATTGCATTTGTGGGATTGAAGGTAAAGTGTAATTAAGTGATTAAGAACAAAACTCACAGATACTGGTTTATGTTTTAAAGTAATTACATCATTTTTTAGTGTCAAAATTAAATTAACTGACTGTGCTAACAGGCATTAAAAGAATTATTATGAAAATGGCGTGTTTTCTATTAATTCAACTGATACATATGCAAAAAGATGTGAAAATGTTAGATAGAGGCCCTTATTTTCTGAACATATCTTCCAATCATAATGTAGCCTAGGGATGATGTCCCAGTGGTCCCTCTGAAAGCGGCCCCTTTTTCTCTGCCTATGGAGCCATTACTGGAGTCTGTCTTGAGATGCTGTGTCTTCTCTAGCTTTTCATGGTTTCTTTGGTTCTTCTGTGGGTTCTGGTGCTACTGTATATATGAGACTGTTTGAGTACATATTTTTTGTTATAGTTATTAGCTTCTCAGACTGTATTTGGGTGTCCTTCATTGAATTCCTATTATATGTAAATGCATACAGTTTCCTACAAGAGAACAATTTGTTATCCTCAGGGAAGTCTGCACTAGTTGCTCCAGTTACCTATTTGTACTTGCTGGTTTGTCTGCTACCTAGGAATCACAGCGCAGGCCCTGTTTCTGCCTAACAAGGGTATGGACTGTGGAGTCCTGAGCTCTCCTTGTCTCCAAGACATTGCCATTATATGATTCTAATCCATCACTAGAAATGTATTATGAAATAGTTAATGTTTCAGGGATGCTTTAAGAATTTTTAATGAGAAGTTGATACTTGTGGTTAGTATTAATCGATAGATGTGTTATTAACTTTTTCTTTTTCTTTTTTGTATCAACACCACATTGAAAGAATGTACGTTGAAGAATAAATTGCAATCTGGTGAAATATTTTCATGGTTTAATAAAGTTTAGCTTTTAAAAATGAGCATCAGTAATGGTGACTATAGAAACCAAGAACCTTGTGTATAAATAGTTATAATAAAAAGGAGAGCGACATCAATATATGGTTTTCATAATTTTTCAAAATATTTTGAATATGATAGCAAGTTCTTACTCCTTCAGTTTCTTTGTAAAGGAGGCAAGACAAATACTCTAAGATCTAGAGAGATTAAGGACTTATTCATTCCTTAAATGGAAATGTACTGAGCATTTACACATAGGTTGAATGATTGAAGGTGTGATGAATAACTTACCCTGCTTGACTTCAAGAGTAGGAGAGACAAATTCCTAAACAAATATATTAGTTGATAATATTGTTAATTATGGTAGAAGTATGGAAAATGGTGCACAGAACTCTGGAAAGGTGTTTGGTGAGACTCCACAGAAGAGGTGACTTTTAAAGGATTTTCATTAAAGAATAAGTGGAGATTTGTTAGAAGAGGAGGAATAGGGTGAGGAGAAGGGTCTTGCAGGAAAAGAGAAGAAAAATATGTAGAGAGTCAGAGCTGTGAAAGAGCCTGGGTGTTGGAAGGACAGTGTCAAGTTCGATACAGCTAGAGCACTATTGTCCAATATAAATATAAATATGTAAGTTAAAAATGTCAAATTTTATGTTGAAACATAAATAATATACTTTATATATTATTTTATATAATATATTTTATGTAACAATACATCTGAAATATTTATGTTTTTTTCATACTTAAGTATGAGGTATTCAATTTTAAAGATTAAATCAGGTCTGTATTTAACACTTAGAAAACATCTTAATTTGGTCTAGCCACAGTATCTAGAAGTTTCCCTAAGATGTGTGTGTGTGTGTGTGTGTGTGTGTCTGTGTCTGTGTCTGTGTTTAAGAGAAAGAGAGGAAAAGGAGAAGGGAAAAAGAGAGAATGACAAAAAGAATGAAAACATTTGTAGGGTGCCTGGGTTGCTCAGTTGGTTAAGCATCCGACTCTTGATTTCAGATCAGGTCATGATCTAAGGGTCCTGAGGTCAGTTCTGGCGTTGGGCGCTGTGCTGAGTGTGGAGTCTACTTAAGATTCTCTTTCTTCCTCTCCCTGCTCATGTGCTCTCTCTCCTCTGTCTCTCTCAAAACAAAGCAAAACAAAACAAAAGGAAAGTTAAAAAAAAAAGAATGAAAACATTTGTGTGCTCTCGAGGGGGAAAGGGGAGGATGAAGGTGTAGTTGTTGAAGTCATATTTTGAAAGGCCTTGTATACTGGCTGAATTTGGAATTTGTCCCTGTAATAGAGTAGCTTATGACTGTGACTCTCAAATTATCTTTGTTGAAAGGCCAGTTTTTAAAATTTCAGATTTGTTGCAGACTGATACTTTTGCAAAACAGAAAAGCAGGGAATTAGAAAAATGATGTAAAAGAGACATACAAAGAGAAGCACCATTTTTTAATCATTAGATTTGACAAATGTACAATTGTTTAGTCAGTTGTTTATAAAGATGTCTAAATTAAAGCCATCCAACAGAACTTTTTATGATGATGGAAATGTTATGTCTGTGTTCCCCAATATGGTAGCCACTAGCCACATGTGACTATTAAGCATTTGCAATGGGGCTAGGATGATTGAAAAACTATACCTTTTATTTGGTTTAATTCAATTTAAATTGAAGTAACGACATAAGCCTCTTGGCTACTTTGTTGCACAGCACTGAATGTGTTTACTCTTAACTTCTACAGCTATTGTAGACTAGCTAAAACCATCTGTGGACTGGCCTTGGTCCTGGGACCGTACTTTAAGTAGCATTGTTTAGAGAATGGACTCTAGAGTGAGAAATCCTTTGTGTGCCTTATGGCAAGTCACTTAATCTCTTGCTACTCCAGGATCCTCATTTATAAAACAAAAGTCGTATTAAGAAACTATCTCATAGAGTTATTGTGAGGATTAAAGGTGCAGCAGATGGAATTAGCGAAAGCACTAAGAAAAGATGGTATTTGTAGGGACTCCGCAGTGGATGAGTTCAGTAGGCAGAGAGGAAAGAGCCTGTCAGGTACAGGGAATTCTGAAACCCATTTGGATCATATTCTATTAAGAGGGAGGGGCAGGAGGTAGTATGGTTTTGACCCCTTCACTGCTACCACATTGCTAACATTCTTTTTCTCTTTCCTAGTTGTCTTATTTTAACCTTTTAACATATTTTAAACTGGATCACTAGGTAACATGTGATTCTCTGGTTTTAATAAATACTGCCTATTCAGCCAATCATGCCTCTTTATGCTTCTTCATTGCTGAGAGTTATGATGACTGAATTTGATGATGGAGGTTGGGCCATGGCTGAGAAGGGAGGGGGACTCCTGTTCGAAAAGTAGTCCCTGGGGTATGGCAAATGGCTGTGAGATTCTTTTTTCCTAAAACATTTTTCTTACTTATATAGATTATTTTAGGAAGAAAACCACCTGGAAGAATCAATGAAGTCCCTTCTTTTCACATTTGTTGGTGTTGTTCACCTTTTCTCCCTGAACTCTGGGAAAGCAATCTATAAGAATGACATCTCTCGGAGGACTTTTCAAGAAATAAAAGAAGAAATAGCCCACTATGAAGATGTTGCTAAAGCAATCATTAACCTTTCTGTTTATGGTAAAGCCCAGAACAGATCCTATGAGCGACTGGCACTTCTGGTTGATACTGTTGGACCCAGACCAAGTGGCTCCAAGAACCTGGAAAAAGCCATCCAAATCATGTACCAGAACCTACAGGAAGATGGACTGGAGAATGTCCATTTGGAGCCTGTCAAAATACCGCACTGGGAAAGGGGAGAAGAATCTGCTGTGATGCTGGAGCCAAGGGTTCACAAGATGGCTATTTTGGGTCTTGGCAGCAGCATTGGGACTCCCCCAGAAGGTATCCTTTGTTTTTTCAAGTCAGTTTGCTGTGTATGTTATAAAACTAGTGTCATGGGACATAGTTGATTCATATTATAATTTGGGTGGTAAGAAGGAGTATAGAATCATTTCTCATTCTGTTGGCTTAATGAGTTCCCTACTATTTTTTTTTGCCTTTAAATTTATTTTATTTTTTCAGTGTTCCAAGATTCATTGTTTATGCCCCACACCCAGTGCTCCATGCAATAGGTGCCCTCAGTACCCACCACCAGGCTCTCCCATCCCCCCTACCCCTTCCCTCCAAGACCCTCTGTTTCTGAGTCCAGAGTCTCTCATGTTTCCTTTCTCTCTCTGAATTACCCTACTTCCCATTTCCTTTCCTTCTCCTACTGTCCTCTATATTACCCCTTATGCACTGCAAGTAAGTGAAACCATGTGATACTTGACTTTCTCTACTTGGCTCATTTCACTCAGCATAATCTCTTCCAATCCAGTCCATGTTGCTACAAAAGTTGGATATTCATCCTTTCTGAAGGACATAATATTCCATTGTATATATGGACCACATCTTCTTTATCTATTCATACCTGTTGAAGGGCATCTTGGCTCTTTCCACAGTTTGGCGAATGAGTTCTCCACTCTTATATTTGTTTTTCTTCCTTCTTCCTTTCCCCCCTTTCTTTCGTCTGTTTCTTTTTGAAAGAAAGTTTATTGTGTAGGGTCACTCTTGAAGACCTACAACTATTGATCCATGATATTTATTGGCCCTGTCACTTAGTAACTTGTAGCCAGTATAACATTAGTTTCATTCTGTAGAACATTGAGATAAATGTGTATAGGACAGAAAAACTATAATTTCCTCCAAACAGCCTCAATGTTTTACAGAAATTTTTAGGATTAATGAAATGGGGAACAGATCTTTACACATGGAATTGATTTGAGTTGATTATTGTTACAGAACTGGAGGCCTCAATAATTCAAGGAATTATCCAGGGTGAATTTCTAGCTTTACTTATCAGCACCCCAGTTCAACTGCATCAGACAATATAAATTATTAGAGCAGGGATATTTAACTAGTCACTAATGAGCTGTCAGTCTTGGACTATTCATGGACTATTTTCCTATGTCAGAGAAACTAATTTTTAGAAGCTAGTTAACATTCTCTAAAAAGTTTATAGATAGTTTTGACCTTCTCTAATGCCAAAGAAACACCCAGTATAGAAGTAGATGGTCAGGTCTTAAAAAAAATATCTTTTTTGAAGTATAATTCACATAACATAATATTCACTCACTTAAAATCTACAATTCAGTGGTTTTTAGTATATTCACAGAATTGTGCTACTACTACTACAGTGTAATTATAAAACGTTTTCATCACCCTGAAAAGAAACTCCATACTCATTAGCAGTTACTTTGTATCCCTCCCTTACCTCCCTCCTAAGCCTAAGGCAACCACTAATTTTCTTCTATCTTTATGGATTTGTCTATTCTAAATATTTCACATGAACAGAATAGTATACCATGTGGTCTTTTGTGACTGGCTTTTTTTCATGGAGTGTAATGTTTTCCAGGTGTATCCATGTTGTAGCATGAAGTAATACTTAATTCATCTTTATTGTTGATAATATTCCATTTTATGAATATACCACATTTTATATATCTATCAGTTGATGGACATTTGTTTTTCTTACCTTTTGGCTATTATGAAAGATGCTGCTAAAAAGCTTCATGCATACATTTTTGTATGGATATACATTTTCATTTCTCTTGGGCACATACCAATGAGTGGAGTTGCTGGGTCTTACAGTAACTTTATGATTAACTTTTTGAGAAACTGCCATACGCTTTTCCAAAGTGACTGTACCAATTTACATTTCCGTGAATGTATTCCAATTTTTACACATACTTCTCAATACTAGTTATTGTCTGTCCTTTAGGTTATGGCTATCTTACTGGGTGTGAAGGGATATGTCATTGTGGTTTTGATTTTTCATTTCCTTAATGATTAAGGATGTTGAGCATCTTTCCATGTTCTTATTGGGAGTTGTGTATCTTCTTTGGAGAAATATTTAAATCCTTTGCCCAATTTTTAATTAGGCTATTATTATTTATTTTTATTTTTATTTTTATTTTTATTTTATTTATTTGGCAGAGAGAAACACAGCGAGAGAGGGAACACAAGCAGGGGGAGTGAGAGAGGGAGAAGCAGGCTTCCTGCCTAGCAGGGAGCCCGATGTGGGACTCGATCCCCGGTCTCCGGGATCATGACCTGAGCCGAAGGCAGTCGCTTAACCGACTGAGCCACCCAGGTGCCCTAATTAGGCTATTATTATTGAGTTATGAAAGGTCTTTATGTATTCTGGGTACAAGTCCCTTATTAAGTGTATGGTTTATTAATGTTCTCTCCCATTCTGTGGGTTCTCTTTTCACTTTCTTTTTCTTTTTTTTCTTTTCGCTTTCTTTTTTTTTTTTTTTTTTTTTTTTTTTTAAGATTTTATTTATTTGACAGAGAGAAACACAGCCAGAGGGGGAACACAAGCAGGGGGAGAGCGAGAGGGAAAAGCAGGCTTCCCGCAGAGCAGGGAGCCCGATGTGGGACTCGATCCCAGGTCCCCGGGATCATGACCTGAGCCGAAGGCAGTTGCTCAACCAACTGAGCCACCCAGGTGCCCCTCTTTTCGCTTTCTTGATGATAATATTGTTGCAGAAAAGTTTTTACTTTTGATTTAACACAACTTTCTAAAATTTTTTTGTTATTGCTTGTGCTTTTTCTGTTATAACTAAGAAACCTTTGCCTAATCCAAGGTCACAAGGATTTATTCCTGTATTTTCCCCTAAGAGTTTTATAGTTTTAGCTCTTACAGTTAGGTCTGTGAATTAGTTTTTATATATGATCAGGTAGTAGTTCAGTCTTCATCCTTTTGATGTGGTCATTCAGTTGTCTCAGCCTCATATATTGAAAAGTCTGTTCTTTCTTCATTGAATTGAGTGTATCACAATTGATTTTCAGGTGTTAAACTAACTTTGCATTCCTTGGATAAATTCCACTTGGTTATAACATAAAATCTTTTTTATATATTACTGAATTCATTTTGTCAGTATTATGTTGAGTAGTTTTACATCTATACTCATAAAGGATATTGGTCTGTAATTTTATTTTGTGTATGTGTGTGATGTCTTCATCTGATTTGATATCAGGGTAATTCTATACTTAAATAATTCATTGGAAAGTACTACCTGGTCTTCTGTTTTTTTGGAAGAGTTTGTGAGATCTTGGTATGAATTCTTTAAGTTTTTGGAAAAATTCAAAATCCATCTGGTCCTGGGATTTTCTTTGTGGGAAGATTGTTAATTATTAGTTTAATGTCTTTCCTTGTTATAAATCCATTCAAATTTTCTATTCGTAAGTCAGTTTTAGTTGTTTGTGTCTTTCTAAGAATTTATTCATTTTGCCTAAATTGTATAGTTTGTTGGCATGTGGTTATTTACAGTATTTCCTCATAAGTATTTTTATTTTTATGAGGATAAGGATCCAAATTATTGTTTGGTGTCACTTGCTTTCAGCCTGAAGAATTCCCTTCAGTTTTTTTTTTTTTTCCAAAAGTAGGTCTATTAACAGGAAATTCTCCAGCCTTTCATCCATTCTTATTTATTTATTTAATTTTAATTTTTGAAACATAGTTCTACTGGATATAAGATTTTGGTTAACAATTTTTTACTTTTAACAATTTGAAGTTGTCATCCATTGTCCTTTGGACTTTGCTGTTTCTGATGAGAAGTCACTTGCTAATATTATTGGTATTCCCTTGTATGTGATGAGTCATTTTGCTCTTACTGATTTTCTTTTTATTTGTGGTTTTCATCATTT
This sequence comes from Spilogale gracilis, assembly GCA_004023965.1. Taxonomy (NCBI): domain Eukaryota; kingdom Metazoa; phylum Chordata; class Mammalia; order Carnivora; family Mephitidae; genus Spilogale; species Spilogale gracilis. The sequence goes on along the minus strand of PITA01009489.1, from coordinate 44,136 downwards.
TGATTTTGATGTAGCTAAGTGTCAGTCTCTTTGCTTTTTTCTTGCTTGGCAGTTGTTGAACTTCATGGATGTGTTAGTTTTGTTTTTTTTTTTTTAATAATTTGGGAAGTTTTCACCTATTATTTCTATGAAGATATTTCTACCCTTTTTTGCTCTTCTGGTCTTTCCACTGTGAGTACTACAGGGGTATAATTAGTGGTGTCCCACATTATTTTGAGGTTCTGCTCATTTCCCTCCCCCCCCCTTGTCTCTCTATTCTTCAGGTTATATAACCTATATCAATCTATTATCAAGTTCACTAATTCTTTCTTTTGCTAGTTTAAATATACTGTGAACCCTTTCCTGAACTTTTCTTTTCAGTTATTACAATATTCAGCTCCAAAATTTTTTCCTGTAATTTTTATATCTTTATTGATATTCTTTATTTGTTCTGACTTTATCATCATACTTTTCTTTAATTCTTTAAGTATGCTTTCCTTTAGTTCCTTGAACATATTTATAAAAGCTGCTTTGAGTCTTTTTCTCATATATCCTACAACTGGGCCCCCTCAAAGGCAGTTTCTATGGCTTGCTTTTTATCCTCTGTATTGGTCACACTTTTCCATTTCTTTTTGTGTCTCATCTTTTTTTTTTTGTTTTTGAAAAGTGAACATTTAATATAACATATTCTAGCAATTCTTGAAACTGATTTTTTGTTTCTCTCTTCTGCCCACTGAAGGTTGATACTGTTTTTGTTGTTTACTTTGCCCTTTATTTGTTTAATGATTTGTTTGTACTAACTCTGTGAAGTCTGTTTCTCTCACAGTGTACAGATTCTTATGTCCCTGTTTAGAGTGCTTTATTTTCTCCTTTTTAAAGTTTTTGTCTGCCTCACTAGCAGTCAGTCCTCGATCCCCATAAACTAATCATTGGTTAAAGGTTGTGCACAGACCTCATTAGTCAGTTATATTTTTCTCCTTTACTGTTGGGTGTACATGTGGCTTGGGGGCTGTTATTAAAACTTAAGGAGTTTATGTTTTTGCCCCAAGTTCAGCTACAGCTTAGTAGCTTGGGAGCTCTCTCTACCATCATCAACTTTGAGAGGGTACAGCCTTGGGCCTGCACATACTCTCCCAACTTGCTAGGATCCAGGTGATTTTATTATTATCTTGCTTAACAATATTTTCCTCTGTATTAGAATAGCTTATTTTTCAGATTGCGTTTGATCAGAGTTCGTGTGTAAGCCTCATGCCAGTGAAGCCTCTGCCCTTTGTTGATGGATCTGTGTGCAGCTTGGAAAAGGTTTTCAGTTTGACCTGTGTCCTGTTTTGATTGATCCTGAGTAGGAACATGGGCATAGCTTTTCCAATCACCGAAATTTACCGTGATCCCAAGACGGCTTTTCTTGGTTGTTTCTTTTCTTGGTTCTTTCTGTTAAACTTTGGATTGCTCTACCATTTTGCTTGGTACTAGCAGTGTCATGAAGCTTGCGGCTCTCCTTTAATTGATTTCTACCAAGCTCTCCATTGTTTTCAACATCACCCTTAGGCATGTAATTTTCTATGTTCTCCTCCAAATACAGTCACTATCTTGGGTAAGAACTGCAAAGCTCTTCTTTTTCTTTGTTTGCCTCTTTACTAGGAGAACCTCCCTACTTCCCAGGAACTAGGCACAGTGACAATGGCCTTTTTCTCCCAGAGTGATATCCTTAGCAGGTGCTAGAAGGGGAGGTGGCAGCTCCTGCTCTTCTCAGCTTGCCTTTCCCAGCGTGTGACCTCTGCCTATGAGTAAGCTGGGACAGAGAGAGATGATCAGGATACAGGTATTATTGATGGCTATACTTAGGGTAGGATTTCTACCATATGAGTTGGGGCTGAGTAGAGGAATAGGCCTCAGCCCTTTTGGAGTAGAGTGTCCATAGTAGTGTTTTTGTAACATGGAACTGGTGATGGAAGAAGGAAGCAGGGCATGGCCCAAATGCCGTCATTATTCTCAGATTTAGTAGTTTTTCTTGAGTGAATGTTTCTCTGTTTGATTTAGACCCTTAAGACAATTTTGAGAGATTTTAAGTGATTTTTTAAAAAGTAGTTTTTCTCAGTTCAGTGTTTTGTAGAGGACAGATCTGCCAAGTTTCCCACTCCACCATTCTGGAAGTACCACCAGGATAGTCTGTTTTGCTTTCTCTGAGGCTGCATGAATAGGTGACCTCTGAGGTATTAGGGGAACCCCTTAGCTTGGGTTCTATAAACAAAACCAGGAGTTTTGTTTAGTTGCCTCTCTTACACAGTAATCTGTGTTAGGCACCAAATTATGTATAACTTCCTTTTCCTTTTTAAGTCCTTCCAACTATCTTAAAAGGTGTAGCTTTTTTTCCTACAGATGAGAAAACCAAGAGATGAGGTAGTTTGCCTACGGTCATACAACTAGTGAGAGACCAACTGTCAAACTCCAGAGACTGTGCTTGTAGTTATTAGACTATATTGCATCACATACAGATACTTTAACGTGATTTTCATTTATATAAGGTTTCCCTTTTTAGCCACCTGACTGAAACAGATCTGTCTCAAAACTGCTGATACCCCTACAGTGATAGCAGAATATACTGGTGTCTGCACCTTCTTTTTGGACATGTTTTCTCATTCCTGTTTCTTTCTTATCCTCATTTCTCATTCTGTGGCTGGGCCTGATCTCCCTTGGCTATCTGTCTGGTATTGAAAACTAAGCCAAGTTACTGATTGCTCCTGGGGCCTTCAAAACCCAGGGGAAGTGAATTTTCCTCACTAAAATCTATTGTAGTGTTCCAAGACTCACTTTCACCCTGCTCCTTATTCCGTGGGGCTCAAAGTAGATAAACAGTTGTCTGGCAACTGGGCTATTTTCAGCTCTGAGGACACTGGAGAGTTAGGCTGAATCAGTATGGAAAAATTCCCACAGGGGATACTGTGAAGTCAACATAAAGGGACCTCCATATGCAGGTAATGTGGTGCAGAGCTCATCTCTTAGGAAACCCATGTTGTGTCCTTGGTTTAGCTACTTACTAGTTGTGTGGCCTTGGTCCAGTCTTTTAATCTCTTATAGACCTTAATTTTGTCACCTGTAAAATGAGAGATGTTTGACATTTAAATCTGTAAGGTCTCTTTCACATTGAAAAGGTTGTGATTTTTATGAGAATCTACAAGGGATCAGTGAAGCTAAAGTACAGGTCTCCCAGACATATGCTATGGAGCATATTCCTTATATAACCAGAGGTGATTTTTAACCATCTAATTCCAGAGTTGAGTAGTATAGTGTGTGTTAGTTTATTTGTATGTCCGGGTTAGGGCTTTCTGAGTTACCTCTTGAGGATTGGAAGAAAGACAGATGTAAGTTGGGCAAGTAAGATGTAGATGCTGAGCAAAACTTAGAAGTAATACAGGACAAAAGTATAATTTCAAATCAGTCCTGACATAACATAGCAGGCATAAGATTTAAATGGACTGAGTGAAAGAACAAAAACCAGCAGCCAAGTCCAAGGAAGGCTGATATATGGGCAAAAAAGAGGAACATGGGCAGAGTGTTGTTAATGCTTCCTCAGTAGACATAACTTGGTGGGTCTCATTATATAGTCTCTGAACCCCAAACAACAGATTGTTGAGTACTTATTAGTCATTTATGAAGACTAGCATCTCTATAGAGGTACTGGGCTTTCCCAAAATTTTATATGTTGCAAGTATTGGGAACTCCTGAAAAACTGGACTGAATCTTACCCATCTCTCTCTATCCTCAGCACCTAGCACCAATACTTAGTGCTTATTAGTTATTCATTCAGTGTTTAAGGAACAGTGAATTATTTTAGGTAGGTCTTTCCTTAGAATATTTGTCACTTGTAATAATAAAAAAATAGTGGTTCCTTCTACTTATTGATGATGTTGTTGACCCATCATAATTAGCTTAGATCTTTCTGATTATAAAATCAATACTTGCTCATTATAAAAAACATGCACATAAATACAAGAGTAATAAAAAAATCTGTGATCTTTTCTTCTAGAATCATTGCTAACATTGTAATTTTTCTAATTTTTTCATATCATATATATTTTTGTTTTATTCTTTTATTTACTTTTTAAATATTTATTTGTTTATGTTAGAGAGAGAGTGCGTGTGTGCATGTTTCAGCAGGGAAGGGGCAGAGGGAGAGGAAGAGAGTCTCAAGCAGACTCCCTGCTGAGCACAGAACTGATGCCGGCTCAATTTCATGACTCTGAGACAAAAGCAAGGGTCAGATGCTTAACTGACTGAGCCACCCAGGCACCCCATATTTTTGTTTTATAAATTTGAGATAAAACTACATATATTTGTGTCCTTTTATGCCACATATCATGGACATTTGCCACATACTAATAAACATCCTTTGAGATAAGTTTTAATGGTTACAAAATACAAATATACAATAAATAGCATAACCAAAACCCTCTTATTGGAATCTTGGTTATTTCTTTCTTTCTTTTTTCTAATGTTTCAAATAACATAGCTATACAAATCCTTTAATGCAGAAGTAAAGAATAGATTGTTATTTTTTTAAAAAGATTTCATTTATTTATTTGACAGAGAGATGGCGAGAGCAGGAACACAAGTTGGGTGAGTGGGAGAGGGAGAAGCAGGTTTCCTGCCAAGCAGGGACCCTGATGTGGAGCTCATGACCTGAGCCAAAGGCAGACGCTTAAAAACTGAGCCACCCAAGTGCACCAAGAATAGATTTTTAAAGGAGAGATATTTATATTTTTGATGAATACCAGAAAGAGAGGAATGATTGTGATATTCTAGGGAGTCTTAAGAGGGTGGCAAAAAATAACTTTGAAACTGCTCCTATAGATATAAAAAATGGAAATAAAATTCTTAGAAACCATTTTTTCTGTTCAAGTATTTTAATTATGTAAAATGTTAATATAATATAATTTATACATTATAATATAAATTTATAATACAATATAAAGTATATTTAATTCAGAATTTTAATATAAATACTGATATTTTTAGGCTCTTGATATATTTGTTATATTGCTTTCTAGAAAATTATACACATCTACTTCCTGTGAGTAGTGATTTTAATATCCTAATCCCTGTGCCTTTATATGCATTAGGTGCTCTAAGAAACTGAGTTCCTTAGCTTGGTGACTTACTCTTGAAATGGCACTTACAAAGTTAAGAATCCAGTCAACCTGGACTTAGATTTTGGGCTGAGTGTGCTGATTAGTACTTCTGCTGGGTCATGTCAAAGTATGTGTACCTCATGACTTTTCTTCATGGAGATGGTTTGGGAGTGGGAGGAAGAGAGATAGAGATAATACTAGACTGGGCTTAATATATAGAATTGACTAGTAGTTAATGTTTAGTTGTGGAACTACTCTAATTGGGTTTGAATTTAAAGCACAAATGGGTATATTATAGGATTTTAAATGGTTTTTGGAATTATTGGGAAAGTTCATAATATAGACTTGCTCATAACTTGAGCTTTTCAGGAATGAATTTGACAACGATTCTGTAAAACCAGGCTACTAAGACTGCGTTGCTTTTCTCAGTTAAGGAATGGCTTTTATCAGAAAGTTGCTGTAGGAAATCCAGATGTTACCACAATTGTGCTTCCCTCTGAAATAGTAGAAGCAGTAGAAAGAAGCCTTCACCTAATTCTGCCTTCCAGATCTTGTTCCGGTACATACAACTGGTGACACTTAAATTACTTCTAGAAACATAGCTATAGGAAGAAATTTAGGTTTTAGATGTTTAGTTATTATATACAGAAAAGCACATTTAAAGGAAGTTGGAGGAACACCTGTGTGGCTCAGTCAGCAGTTAAGTGTCTGCCTTGGGCTCAGGTCATCATCCTAGAGTTCTTTTTGGAGTTCTGCATCAGTCTCTTTACTCAGCAGGGGAGCCTGCTTCTCCCTCTGCCTGCCATTCACCCTGCTTATGTTCTCTCTTTCTCTCTGAGAAGTAAAAAAAAAATCTTCAAAGAAATAAAAATTTAAAAATTTATAAAATGAATTAAATAAATAAATAAGAAAGGAAGGAAGGAAATTGGAATGGTTGTTGAGTGCCAATTGTCCATAACTAACACAATGCTCATTTCATTATGCCTCTTTGATAACAATATGATATGAAGGTTTTTTTGCATAAATAACTAAGTAAAATAAACCCCAGCCATTGATCATATAGTATACATAATGCCACCAATAGCAATTTGGTCCTCTGTAGCAAATGAATTATAGTGGCTTTAAAAGAACTAAAAAGAATATAAGGAGAGTAATCGTGAAATGAAGTAGAGGGCATATCTTTCTGGGTATGCTGATGGACTGAAGAGAAATGTTCTAGGCTGATTGTGAAATTTGCCATATAAATTAAAGTGGGTTCTCTCCTTCATCTTTTCTACTGTTTCCTTTTGGATGCTTTTCTTTCCTAGGCCTCATCTTAAATGTTGGTGTTTTCAAAGGTTTCTGCCTAGAAACATTTTCTTTAAGTAATATGATCCAGTCCCATGGCTTTAGGTACCACCTGTATACTTAGGCGACTTTTAATTATACATGTATGTGCCTGATTTATATCTGCAGTTCCAAGAACTACTGGATGTTCCACAAGTCCCACAAAGTTATCATCCTATTTCCTCTTTGTTTCTCATATTCGTTAATGATGTTATCATATACCCAGGCACCCAATGCTTGGAACCTCAAATTTAATGCCTGAGATGGTATTTTGCTGTCATGTTTTTATTTTCTGCCTGGAATGCCCATATTTAAGGATTGGGCTCAAATGCCTCTTCTATGGAGACTTTTTCTATGCTTGCTCATTCCCAAACAAGTGTTGACTTCTTCCTCTCTTACTTTTCCTGTACTCTATATATGCTTATATATCTCTATATATGCTTATATCATCAGCATTTCTCTACTAGATAATAAGCCTCTTAGAGTCAGAGATCCCAGTTTCAGTGGTTCTTATCTGAGGGCAGTCTTCTCCCCAGGAACAATTTGGCCATGTCTAAACACATTTTTGATAGGGTACTTCTTGCCTTCAGTGGGTAGAGGCCAGGAATACTGCTAAACATCCCATAATGTACAGAGAAGGCCTCTTTTTCCCCCCTCGACAAATAGTTATCCATTCCAAAGTGCCACTAGTGTTGAAGTTGAGAAACTTTGCCCTATTCCTTAGCATGATGTCTCATATACAGAAAAGCTGGATTAAGTCATTCCATTTATCTTTAGTTGGTCACCAAGTCTTAAATGTCACACATGACTCCTCTTTTCCATCCTTACTGTAGCATCAGAGTTCAGGACCTAACATCTCCTGACTAGTGTTATAATCATCTCCTAATTGATCCTCCTGAACCCGGACTCATTTTGGTCAATTTCAATAACGCTGCTTTGGTTGTCTTTGTAAAATATGGATCTCATTATGGCACTCCTTCCCTTAAAATCTTTTTATTGTTCAGAGTATAGTTCAAATTCTTACAACCTTTAAAAAAGAGACTCCAGGCTTACGTCTACTTCCTCCCTAGCCACACACCTTCTGCTTCAGCTACATGGGCCTAACTGCTCTTGCCTTGACATGTTGTTCCTAACAATTTGCCTTAAAATCTGCTTCCTGCACCTCTGGCTAACCTAACCTTCACCCAACCCTAATCCTAACTCGACCTAATCCAACCGTTCTCTGCGTAGAGGTTTCCAGCTCATTTCTGCAGACTCATTTAAAATGGATCTTTAAGTCTTTCTTGAATCCAGTCTCTTAGCAGTTGCCTATGGTATGCAATGATCACAATTTATTGAAGTCCACTGTTTACATTGTCCTCTCTGCTGAGAAACTGTTAACTTCCTCCAGGGTCAAACTGCATCTTTTCTTGGTATCTCATTTAGCACCAGGCTCAGTCCCTGGTATGTAATAGATGCATATTAAGTACCCATTGATCTGATGAATAGATCGTGAGAAATATCACACATTTTAAAGTGATAATTAAGAAATTATTCATACTCAAAACAAGTTTCCTTTAGCCCTGTGTGATTTCCTTATGTCTTTTATGCCCTGGCATATCCAAAGAGCAATAAGTTTTGGTGTGCCTCTAAGGTAAAGCACATAGCAAAGAGAAGGGTAAATCAACATCAATCAAATCATGATTAGATTGTTTGCCACAGTCTATTTTTTTCTGAAAATTTAAACAGCATGGACTGGAAAGTCTAGAAAGATGCAGTTTAAGCATATTCCAAACTCTTATTGTATTCCTTTCATAGGAACTTCAAATAGCCTTCCTGCATACTCTTAGCACATCTACCAAAGGGAGACATTCCATAGCCAATAATTTTGATTCATTTCTTAGTGAAGTACTAGCTAATTTCTGCACAAGGTCCCATCATCAGATAATTAGTTATTTGCACCTGTCCTTTTCTCCTCCTTTGGTCTCATCAGGGAAATAACACTTGCAGTTTTTTTATTTTTTTCAGGGCTTAATCTTTGTCTGATATCTAATCACAGTGTGAGCAAAGGTTTTCTAGAGAGCCTGTATCCAGAGGTGATTCTTGGAATTGCAGGTGTGGAATCAGCTGAAGGATCCAATTCCACAGTGTCAGAGGTTATAGATGTTCTCTCTGCATCAAGACAAGAGTGGGAATGAGGAGGAAGGGGCAAAGAGACTCACTTTTATTGAATGCCTTTTATACACTAGTCATTGTGCAGATTCTTTTACTTACATTGTCTTTTGGGCTACTTATTTTTCACATGTTCCAGATGACAGGCTCTGGAAAGTTTAGTCCTTTGTTTATGGTCTACTATGTGACAAAGCCTTGCCCCAAGTCTTGCCTTCCCGAGAGAGTTTCCTTTTCACCTTGCCTCATGGTGGATATTCCTGCCCACATTTCCCACATACTTCTATTTTTCTCTTGGCTGTTTCCTTAAGAATTGAACTTACACATCTATCTCCTTTGTGCCTTCATACTCTCACACAACACAACTTATGGAGCACAAACCATAAAACAAAAACAGTACTACTTTTGATTGCATCAGAATTAAGAATTTCTACAATGAAGTATACTGTGATGAAAGCTGTTAGATGACAAAATGGGAGAAGATCTTGGGCGCCTGGGTGGCTCAGTTGGTTGGGCAACTGCCTTTGGCTCAGGTCATGATGCTGGAGTCTGGGGATCCAGTTCTACCTTGGGCTCCCTGCTCGGTGGGGAGTCTGCTTCTCCCTCTGACCCTCCCCCACCATGCTCTCTCTCGTTCTCTCTGTCATATAAATAAATAAAATCTTTATAAAAAGGGAGAAGATCTTAACACTGTCTAAAATTGTTATGAGATTAATATGTACACTATGAACTATTGGAAATCAAAAATAAAAAGACAGTAATCCTAGTAGAAAAATGGGCAAAGGTTCTAAATAAACAACTTAAAGAAGAGGAACCCTAAAAGCTAACACGTGTATAGAGAGAGCTCAACTCATTAGTAATCAGAACAATGCAAATTTTAAACATGATAAAATAATTTCACACCAGAGATGTAAAGTGTGTCAGTAGGGTTATGAGGGCATGGGAACCCTCATGCACTGATTGATGAGCATGGAGCATGGTGCCACCTTTTTTGGAGAACATACTGGTAGTATTTAACCAATTTAAGTATATTTTCATATTCAATGACCCAATCATTCACTTCCTTAGTATATTTTCCAAAGAAATTGTCAGTGAGTTTCCTAAAGGTACATACATGAGGATAATTATGATAGCCTTATTTGTGGGGATAGGGTCCATCTGTCTAGTCTCCTTCACTAGGAGAGTAGACATATAAGATGTGGTGGATGCTTCCCAGGGAATGTTTTACAGAAGTCAGAATCAACAGACTAATGTATGAATAGCAAGATGGATGGATCTTACATACAGAAAGCTGAATAAAAATAATAAAAAATAGAGTGAAATACATAATAATATATTTGCATACATGTAAATACAATTTTGCATGCAAAGAGAATAAGATTTCACATCTTGTAAGACATAGAGACAAAAAAATCTTAGAATGGTTGTGCATGTAAGACATGAGACAGAGGTGGGAATGAGGAATGAGGTTAAAAGAAAATAAATAAGTTTTGAAAGCAAGCAAATAAAAGAGATATGCCTTGAGTAGGCCAATGATGATGGTATGCTCTGCATTAAGGAGTGTAATTAACCCAGCACTCTGCATTTGATATTAAAAACAAAAATCCACTTGCCACTTGAGGCATGAAGTTAAGTAGTTATTTGGGTACTTTGTCATTTTCTCGAAGAGAAAAGAAAGCTGCTTCTTTTTTACTTATTAAACACTATCTGGTTCCTCTTTCCCCATAATATTATGATATTCACTCAGATTTATGCCTATACAATGTGAAATCTTGACTTTTTACTTAGTGTTTTTAGTTTTTGTATTTGTCGTTGTTTTTAGTCTTTGTCGTTGTTGTCTTCTTAGTTTCAAAGCTCCTGGAGGCAGGGCTGACATCTCTTTTCTTTTTTTGTAGAGCTTTTAGTATAGTCAGACCTTTAGGTCACATTAGTGGTGCTCCCAATGTTTAATGTTATGAAAAACCTTCCAGGAAAAAGTTTTCTTTGGAGATACTGAAAAAATGGATGTGCTCTGTAGACTTACTGCTTAAATAATGTGGGTTGATAGGACCCAGGTATCCTTTCTAATAGACATCCTTATCCAGCTCACATTTCATCCTTTCCTTTTTTTTTTTCTTTTCCCTAGCAAATCTCTCTTATTCCTTTTTCCTAACAGAAATTATCAGCGGTTAATAACTGTAGGTTTGTGATAACTGATGTTGTGGGTGAATTTAAGGAATGTGTTCAGTAATCAAAATATTATAATTAGCATTGACCTTAATCATGTAGAATTAGGAAACTTAGGCATTTCTTTTCATAGTTGAGATTCTCTATGTCTGTCCTTTTATTCTTTCTCTTTGTATCTCTGTAATTTATTCTGCTTGTCTGTCTCTTTCTCTATACTTCACGTTACTAACCATCTCTGCCTTTTCTTTCTGTTCCCCATCTCACTCTCTTCTCCCTGTCTCTTTCTTTGGTCTGGACTGTCTTTTTTTTTTTTTTTTTTTTTTTTTTTTTTTTTTTTTTTTTTTTTTTTTTTTTTTTTTTTTTTTTTTTTTTTTTTGTCTCTTTTTGTTTTCTGCCTCCTAGTTTTGGGTTCATAGCCTCACCAACCAGGTAGTCCAGAGCAGATGTATTTACAACTAGGTCAGATTATTGCTCTAGACTTAATTGGAGCTTCCATCTTTTTCTTAGTCTGTAAAAGTCCTCTTTGTCCCATTGTATTCTTAGAATTACAATCCCTGAAGCAAATTGGTGAGTACATATTTGGTACTCAGAGCAGTAATGAAAAATTTTGTGATGAATTTCACATTGAAAATGGTTTCCTAAGAATCAGTGCCATTTTGGTGACTATTGGGAAAATGCATCAATTATATCAATTAATGGAATGTACTTTGATTTCTCTAGGGAAGTTCAAAGGCCAAAGCCTTATGGGACTCCTTACATTCTTATTTTTGATTTCCTTTGTATTGAAAAATTGCATGAGAAATTTCCAGAAAGTTCAGAGCTTTATATCACTAAATTGAAACATTTTTCTCAGGAAAACATTAAGAAAATTTGTCTTCTTTAGAAATAGATGGTTTAAAGGTTTTGGATCAACTACTGGTAAATGCATTAGACGCTCATGGCCTGATTGACAAAGTGGGTGATCAGTAAACCACTGGGACCAGATAACATCCACCTAGTATTTTTAAAGGAAATTGAGGATGAAATTGTCAAAATTGGCTAAATTGTATTTAACCTTTGTAAGTTGCCACTGGGCCTAAGAATTATCAGATTTTTGAGACCCCATTCTACAGAAATTCTCCCAAGACCTTGGGAAGTACATTTTGTTGGTAATCATTACTTATTACATATACTTGATAAGATAATGTATAGGGCATTTCTGAAGGCTGCAGATAGATGATATGTTGGAGGGAAGATAATGTCTGAATGGGGTTGGATGCCTATGATAGGGCTAGATTGGATTTATTGCTAGTGGAACTACTGCATACTTACAAATAGGGAGTTTTTAGATAAATGTTTTTTAGAACACATTCTTTTGGTTCTGTGACAAATGCATGAGAAAGAAGAAAGCCCAGAGAGAATTCAGATTTGAGAAACTAATACTTTGGAGAAGTAATAACCTCAGAAATGGAGAACCAAATATTATGAAATGAAGATCAATGAATACATTTTGGATATGAGAGATGAGGAATGGGAGGAATCAAAGATTACAAAGCTTTCAAGTCTGGGTCTTGGAAAAACCATAGTGATATCACAGAGAAAAGTCTAGGGAGGGAAGTCGGCTGAAGAAAGTAGGTAATAGGGTTAGTTTGAATACACTGGTCTTTTGAGGTTGATTCCATAGATAATAATCATGTTCTCTTCTACTACATCCCCGAATGCCACAAAGTGGTAACAGTGGACCAGAGTGATCGCCAATTGCACCCATATAGCATTTCTTATTTTCTTAGTTAAATTCTATAAAGTATTGTATCCTCTGTTGATGCTGCTACAACAAGGATTCCTGTTTATTTTTCTATCAAATCACTGCCCTGTGAGCCTGATTCAGACACAGGATGCCTATAATCTCTGTCTCCCCAGCCCCTAAGGCAGCCCTGGCCACTTTACTTATACTCGGTAATTGGTTACTCTATTGGCATCCACTGTGTGCTCAGCACAAGGTTACTGGCGATGATACACAGGTGAATCAAACCAGGACTGATGTAAGTAAGATGAGAACAAGAAGAGGTTAGTTCTCTCTGGGGGTTGAACAGGCCTTCAGAGGGACAGGACACTAAAGGATGAAAGATTCCCTGAGGCTAAAAAGAGAGAAAGGGGATATGCAGGACAGGAAAGAAGATAATCAAAGGTATGAGTATGTGAATGTAAGACATACCTTCCCAGTGACTGGAGGAGCAGGTTCATGGTGAGAAGATGGAAGAAGGTGGTGAGGGGCCTGGAAAAGTACACAGGTATACTGTAAAAAAAAACCTTGCTAAGGCCATCTTGCATTTTCTTACATTTCTTAGGGCAAACGTTATTTCTAGGGTGAGGAAAGAAGGATACAGGGATTAGATGATAACCTCATTTGGCATTTCTTAGTGGAAGTGTAGAGAACTACGAGTGAAGAGTTTTGAATTTCAGTCTTTCCTACTAACTGTTGTGTTTAGGTCAAAGTTATAAAAATTCTCTGGGGTCAGTTTCTATGGTAGTTATAAATATTATTATTAGCCTAATTTGTATTTGATAGGATTTCTGAGGTTTTGAGTAAGATACCTAGTCTTTTGGTTTTTAAAAGTCGAATAAACCAAAAAAACAGTTCATATTCTCTCAGTCATATGGGATCAGTGAAGTAATTGCCAATCTCAACTTCACAGGCAACTGTTAGCCTCATTGCTTGCTAATATAACTCTCCTCCTTTATGCTGCCATCTCATAAACTCTCTCTGTCAGTCTTACTATGATTCAAATGACTTTAAGCCTAATACAGCTCTTAGTGACAGAACTAATTTGCAAAATGTATTTTTGTTTTTATAAAACGCAGACTACCATATTGTGCTGCTCTGGAACCTTACCTTTAAAATGCATTTTCTCTACTTAATCTGGGGGAAATTACCACAAAACATTCAGTGCTTTGTTTCTGAGAAGGCTCTTGGTTCTTTCTCTCAGTTCATGGAATGAGACTTTTGTCCTCAGACTGCATTTATGCATTATTCTCATCTCGAAGAGCATTTATTAAGCACTCATCTGTGGGAGCTGTGGATAATATACATTTTCTGAAAAAAATATACATTTTCTGGACTAAACCCAAATAACTAATGATGTGCAAATGGGAAGTATGTTTCATACAGTGTCTTAAAATAATATTTTCCTGATTAAGAAAGTAATATATTCTTTTCCGAATGTAGAAATTTGAAAAATAAAGAAAAGTACAAGTAGAAAATAAAATGAAATTCATAGGAAGTTCTGTTGCCCCAACGTAAGAACTATGAACATTTTGGTCTATATGTGTATGCTGTATATTTCTATGCATTTGAATATTTATATACATGTACAGTGTATTGTGAACATTCCTCCTCTTTTTTGAAGGTCTGTTTTAGAAATTGAGAGAGAGGGATAGAGCATGAGTGGCGAGAGGGGCAGAGGAAGAGAGGGAAAGGGGGGGGCGAGGGAGAGAAAAAAATGCACAAGCAGACTCCTCACTGAGTGTGGAGCCCGACACTTGCTCAGGCCCAGGACCGTGAGGTCATGACCTGAGAGGAAACCAGGAGTCAGCCACTTCACCGACTGAACCACCCCGGCACCCCTCTCCTTTTTTTAATGAAACCATAGTGCAGTTGTTCATAGCCTGGCTTTGAGGGTGAATCCTGATTTAATCCATAATTGGCAATGTGACCTTTATCAAATAATTTAACATTTGAAAGGCCCTGCCTTATTTTCTGCAATAATGGAGATTCTAATAGTGTTTACCTCATAGGGTTAGAGTCAGGGCAAAATGAGGTAATACAATTAAAGCATTCACTACCTGGCACACATAGCATTTTATTGTGTAAGTCCTTCATTATTGGATATTCCAGTTATTTCTAGTCTTTTTTTTTTTCTGTATATAATGTTTGTTAAGCTACATGATACAGTTGGTATCATCATGTTTGTTACCATTCCGTTATTGATCTCTGTGTCTCATTCAATTACAAAAAGAATTGCTGGGATAGACTCTCACCTGTTGTAGGTTGTCCCATGTGGAAGTTTTCCATTGATTTGTGAAACTTGGGACTTTTCTCAGTTGTTCCCCTCATGAACCCTCATATAGATTTGGTTATACCAAATGACCCTGCTTGGTTGCCGTGGGAATTTTTTCTGTAATGATGCCACTCTCTCATTTTCCCTTTACAAGAGGACAGACATGGTTGGAATGAAATGAATGAAATGAAATGAAAAATGAAATGAAATGAAATGAAATGAAATGAAATCTGGCTGGATGGGCCTGGTAACAGAGCAATACATGACCTTCTGGGTCAGTCTAGAAGCTGGCTGGATCCTAGTCCCCTCTGGAAATGGGGCCAACCGTAGGATTTTATGTGAGTGGCCTCCAGAGCCCTTAAGGGCACTGATGTCTTGGGATGGAACCAGGTTGGGATTTAGAGTGTGGAGTCAGATATCAGTAGCACAATATGGAATGGATGAGGGGGTGAGGCCAGTACTGCTTTAAATGTGTTTGCTGCTCTTTTAGCTAGAGATACTGGCTTAGCAGTGTGTCTTTTTGTGCCTTGGTGATGTCTTAGAGCCTCATACTCCTTCCTCCATCCCTACTTATATATTTATTGAAAATATCAACACGAGATAAAACTTAAATTTAATAAAACTTTCAAAGTTTGACTTTAGCAAAATGCTCTGGAGCAGCAGAAACTCCGTGCCACAGGAAAGTAAGTGGCTGCTGCAGCCACAAGAGCTCTTGTGCAAGTGAGCAAATCCTGATTCTCCGCACACACCTCACAGAAATGCACACACAGTGTGTAAGGAGACACGCACGAGCATGTTTATTGCAGTGTTGTTTGTAATAATAAGAAATTAGTATTATGGGAGAATGGGTAAATACATTGGAGCAGGTTTGTACAATGAATACTAGAGAGCAGTTAAAATGGGTGAGCCAGAGTTACATGTATCAGCCTGAATTACTTTCACAAACAGCCCTGAATTTAAAAAAGTAAGTTGAGGTAATATGCTTATCATACAATTTATATGAAGTCAAAAAACATGCAAAGAATGCTAGGTTTACACATTTATATGTATTGAAGATACAAGCACATGCATAGTTTGAACACCACAGAGTTTGAACAACACATAGTTAAGTGTAGTCTCTGGAGAAAAAAAGAGAATGGGATGGGGAAGATAAAACATCGCCCATTTGTAATCTATGGATATTTATTTAAAGAAAATAAGAACTGAAGCAAAGATGACAAAATATTAAGATGTAAGGAGGTTGAAGTATGTTTATTTCAGAAGTATCTGTATTTTTTATTTAATTACCATATTCATTATTTATTAAAATGGGGAAAAGTGGGGAGAGGGCGTTAATATATGAGCACAATAAAGAGCAATTCTTGCAATGCAAGGGAAAGTATTTATTGTACCCGTGATCCCTGGTCCCTATTACCTTTGCCAGAGAAAATCAATCTGAACAGTTGCCCATGGATTCTTCCCATGGTTGTCTATGGTAGATACCTTCCTTTTCTACCTACATAGTTAATGTTCTTTGCTCTTTTCACCATACTATATGTATCTTGGTGATCATTCACCCCACAACTTCTGGTAATTTTGTCTCAAGAAACTTTTTCTGCCTGAAGGCAAGTACAACTGTAGTTTCTTCAGTGCTCGATTTTGGAATCACTGATCCAGGATACATAGGATGAGTTTTAGATACTAACTTGTGTTCAGACCCAGAGCAACCTTGAAAATAAAGTATGCTTATATTCAGGTTTGAAAAGCTCTTTTCCCATTTCAGGTTGTCGCACAGCTGAATATATTATGCTTGGGACCAGGCACGATGTCCAGGTGAACATATGTGAGCGATTCATACCCCTAAAAGAAAAATGCATTTTTCATGGCCTTGGGCAAAGCGGGGATTCATTGCTGTTGGCTACTTTTTCAAGTCACTCTGTGAGACCATGACTGCATCTGGGGGTTGCTGCTAGATCCAGATATTGTTAATTTT
Organism: Spilogale gracilis; assembly: GCA_004023965.1. Taxonomy (NCBI): domain Eukaryota; kingdom Metazoa; phylum Chordata; class Mammalia; order Carnivora; family Mephitidae; genus Spilogale; species Spilogale gracilis. Next base: position 27,379 of record PITA01009489.1, on the reverse strand, counting down.
ATCCTCATTTGTATTCTGTTCAGTTTTATCAAACTAAATGTTTGTTAGTGATTTTTAGGAAGGTTGTAAGATTGTGGCAATATAGCTATTATTTATGAAAATGCAGAAAAAGCTCCTTTAAATTACCTGAATTTTTCTTTGAGGTAAAGACAGAAAAATAAAATTCACGAAGTAGTGAAGTGGGGCTTGATAGTTGAGCTGTGGCCACCAGGTGTTTGTTGTGGGACCACAGTGAGCCTGGATACAGAGAGTGGGGAAAGTCGCTGATCCTTGTCATCACAGAGTTTGGCTTATAGCCCTCTCCTGTCAAAGATGGAGGCTTCTGGCATTTCTGATACTGTTTTCTATTCTTGTCCCTCCCGAGGGGAGAGAAATCCAATGTATTTTTGCTAATATTTTCTAGAGTTGAATGTGGGAACATCACAAGACAAACTCCTCATGCAGGGTCTGTGGAAAGGAAGGAACCCTCTTTATCAATCTCATTATAGCTATAATATCCCCTATACCCACCTGTTTTCTCCCTCATGGTGCTCACAAGACATGGAAAGGACAGTAGTTTAGAAATGCTAGGTGATTGCCAACAGGATCCAACAATACATTAAAAAGATTATCCACCATGACCAGGTGGGTTTTATCCCAGGTATGCAAGGGTGGTTCAACACTCACAAATCAATCAACATGATAGAACAAATCAATAAAAGAAGAGAGAAGAACCACATGGTACTCTCAATTGATGCAGGAAAGGCATTTGACAAAATACAACATCCGTTCCTGATCAAAACTCTTCAAAGTATAGGGATAGAGGGAACATTTCTCAACCTCATAAAATCTATCTACGAAAAACCCACAGCAGATATCATTCTCAATGGGGAAAAACTGACAGCCTTCCCTCTGAGATCAGGAACAAGGCAAGGATGCCCACTCTCACCACTGTTCTTCAACATAGTGTTAAAAGTCCTAGCAACAGCAGTCAGACAACAGAAAGAAATAAAAGGTATTCAGCTTGGCAAAGAAGTCAAACTCTCTCTCTTTGCAGATGACATGATTCTCTATGTGGAAAACCCAAAAGACTCTACCCCCAAACTACTAACACTCATACAACAATTCGGTAATGTGGCAGGATACAAAATCAATGCACAGAAATCAGTTGCATTCTTATACACTAACAATGAAAATATAGAATGGGAAATCAGAGAATCGATTCCGTTTACTATAGCACCAAAAACCATAAGATACTTAGGAATAAACATAACCAAAGAAGTCAAGGATCTGTACTCGAGGAACTACAGAACACTCATGAAAGAAATTGAAGAAGACACAAAAAGATGGGAGACCATTCCATGCTCATGGATCGGAAGAACAAACATTGTTAAAATGTCTATAATGCCCAGAGAAATCTATACTTTCAATGCCATCCCAATAAAAATTCCACCAACATTCTTCAAAACATTGGAACAAACAAACCTAAAATTTATATGGAACCAAAAAAGACCCTGAATTGCTAAGGAATTGCTGAAGAAGAAAAACAAAGCTGAGGGCATCGCGTTACCTGACTTTAGGCTTTATTACAAAGCTGTGATTACCAAGACAGCATGGTACTGGCACAAAAACAGAGAAATAGACCAATGGAACAGAGTAGAGAGTCCAGATATGGACCCACAAATCTATGGACAAATCATCTTTGACAAAGCAGGAAAAAATATCCAGTGGGAAAAAAACAGTCTCTTCAATAAATGGTGCTGGGAAAATTGGACAGCTACATATAGAAGAATGAAACTAGACCATTCGCTTACACCACACAGGAAGGCAAACTCGAAATGGATGAAAGACCTCAACGTGAGGCAGGAATCCATAAAAATCCTGGAAAAGAACATAGGTAGTAACCTCTTTGACATCGGCCACAGCAAATTCTTTCAAGACACAGCTCCAAAGACAAAGGAGACAAAAGCAAAAATGAACTCTTCATCAAAATATAAAGCTTCTGTAAAGCAAAGGAAACAGTCAACAAAACAGAGAGGCAACCCACAGAATGGGAGAAGATATTTGCAAATGGCACTACAGACAAAGGGCTGATATCCAATATATAAAGAACTACTCAAACTCAATATCCAAAAAGAAGATGAACACATCAAGAAATGGGCAAGAGACATGAAGAGGCACTTCTCCATAGAAGATATACAAATGGCTAACAGACACATGAAAAAATGTTCAGCGTCACTAGCTATCAGGGAAATTCAAATCAAAACCACACTGAAATACCACCTTACACCAGTCAGAATGGCCAAAATTAACAAGTCAGGAAACAACAAGTGTTGGAGAGGCTACGGAGAAAGGGGAACCCTCTTACACTGTTGGTGGGAATGCAAGTTGGTGCAGCCGCTTTGGAAAACAAGTGTGGAGATTCCTTAAAAAATTAAAAATAGAACTACTCTATGACCCTGCAATTGCACTACTGGGCATTTACCCCAAAGATACAGATGTAGTGAAAAGAAGGGCCATATGTACCCCAATGTTCATAGCAGCAATGGCCACAATCACCAAACTGTGGAAGGAGCCAAGGTGCCCTTCAACAGATGACTGGATAAATAAGATATGGTACATATATACAATGGAGTACTACACCTCCATCAGAAAGGATGAATATCCAACTTTTGTAGCAACATGGACTGGATTGGAAGAGATTATGCTGAATGAAATAAGCCAAGTAGAGAAAGTCAAGTATCACATGGTTTCACTTACTTGTGGTGCATAAGGGGTAATACAGAAGACAGTAGGAGAAGGAAAGTAAATGGGAAGTAGGGTAATTCAGGGAGAGAAATGAAACATGAGAGACTTTGGACTCAGAAACAAACTGAGGGACTTGGAGGCAAGGGGTGGGACAAGGGAGTGTCTGGTAGTGGGTACTGGGGGCAACTATTGCATGGAGCACTGGGTGTGGGGAATGGGCAATGTCCTGGAACACTGGAAAAAAAAAAGAAATGCTAGGTGAGAGTCCTTTGTCCTTATGTTCTTCTAGGGTCTCATGGTGGTTAGGATACTTCTTTGAGCCTCAGTTTCCTCATCTTTAAATGGAGCCCATAATACCTACTTCAGAAGTGATATTTGAAATGTCCGACAGCCAGTTTACCTTGGCTTTCAGCCAGTCAGACACATAACATTCACATCTGGTAAGGTTCTGCCTGACACTTGACCTGCTGAATATCAACCAGGACTATCTTAGGAGTTCTAGAAGGGTAAAATTGGATTGTCCATGTGAATTGTCCATGCTCTGAAACAGCAAGGGGGCTCACACATCTGTGTTAATGATGCCGAAATTCATGAATTGGGCAGGACAATTGAGAAGTCCTTTCGGCTGTGTGACCAAAAGAATCTTTAATGAGAATGAACAATTATTGCCCCATAGTTTCAATTTACTTAGAAACCAGTTTCCTATCAAGCTAAATATATGCGTATTATAAAACCCAGCAATGCTACTCCTAGATATTTACCCTAGAGAAATGAAAACATGTCCACATGAAGGTTTGTATGTGAATATTCACTGTAGTTTTATTCATAATAGCTAAAAACTAGCAGCAGCCCCCCTGTCCATCACCTGGTGAGCAGATGAGGATAGTGTGCTACGTCCATACATTGGAATACTTTTTAGCATTACAAAGGAATGAAGGACAGATGGACAACACAACATGGATGAATCTCCAAAGCATTCTGCTGAATGAAAGAAGACAGACAGAAAACACTGCATATCGTGTGATTGCATTTATAGGAAATTCTATTAAAGACCAAAGTTTACTGATGGAAAGATCACTGAGGGCCAGGGGTCAAGGATAAGAAGACTGCAAGAGGCAACTTTCTGAAGAGATGGAAATTTTCTATAACTTGATTGTGGTGGTGGTTACATGACTATATATATTTGTCAAAACTCATAGAAGTGTATATTGAAAGCTAATTAATTTTATTGTAAGTAAATTATACTTCAATAAAAAGCTGATTAAAAAGTAGGTAAAAATAGTTTGTGAAAAAGTAGAAAATGTAATGTTGAAAAAGAGGAACATTCTATTATAAATTAATATAAATCTCATTTATAGTTAATATATTTCAGTTTTAGCTTTTGAGTAATACATTTTTTCAGCCAAATCTCTTGCAATGAGCCTTAGTCTCTGGTAGCACCAAACTGGCTAAGAAGTCATCCATATGCATCCTGCACATCCTGTTGTTTCTCTTTCTGCTTTTGGTCATTTATGCTGAACACTTGTCTGGAATAGCTTCCTCCTTCGCCCTCCCTGGAACTCCCATCTCCTCTCTCCCTCACCTGGCTAACTCCTACCTACCTTTGAAGATTCTGTTTGGAATTCACCTTCTCCAGGAGGCTTTCCTTGATTTTTCCTCCTGCATGTTAGGACAGCTTTATCATTGCATTTACCAGATTACACTATAATTAGTTCCTTATGAGTTTGTCTTCCATAAAAAATGGTAATCTTTTAGAGATAAGTCACCATATCTTACACACTTTTTACCCCAGATGCCCACCACATTGCTGATGATCAGTGAGTGTTGGAGAATGAATGAATGAGAGTGCCTCATGGAATTGTGGTGAGGCAGAGTGAGGTACTGGGAAGAATGGAAAAGAAGGGAATCTAGTAGAATCCCAATCTCTCAGTGGTTGGAGTGACTTTGGACAAGTTGTTTAATGTGTTAGCCTTAGTTTTGTCTGATAAAAGTGAGGGAAATAGTCCTCTGCACTGGATAGGATTGCTGTGACACATGGATAAAAGGATGTATATTAAAGTACTCTACAGAGTAACACAGTCTGCACACATACATCATTGGAGGAGTATCATTTCTCAGCTCAAGGATATAGTAATGCAAACCAAACCAAATAGGTAAAGTCTGTTCACCTTCAACTGTTTACATGGAGTCTCAGTGTTACATTGGCATGTTTACCTGACTCCTTGTGACATCTAGTTAGAAATTCCCCTGTTTGTGAGAGACATCTAGAGACCTGTCAAATCCATTTACTCTGTTATTTTGTGCAGAAGCACTTGCCAACCAGTCTGTAAAAGTTTTGTTGAAGACATGGCTCCTGTCTTACTTATCTTTGGATCCTCTAAGTTCTTCAAGAAAGCAATACACCCAGAAATGTTTAAATGACAAACCCAGTAGAGCTAAACACAGAAGTATAGAGAAATGTTACCCAGGTTTTTTTTTTTTTTTTTTTTTTCTTCTTTCTAAAGAAGGCTACATTTCAGGGTGCCTGGGTGGCTCAGTCAGTTAAACATCTGCTTTAGGCTCAGGTCATGAGCCCAGGGTCCTGGGATAGAGTTTCACTTCTCCCTCTCCCTCTGCTTATACTCTCTCTCTCTGTCAAATAAATAAATAAATCTTTATTAAAAAAATAAAGAAGTTTACATTTCAAAATAAAGTTGTGCTTCTCATTTTTAGAGTCTGCTCAAATAATTTACCACAGAAACTTTCCAGCTTTAAGCCAATAAAATGTACTGGATCTTTGGGAGTCTTCTGATGCTTTGGAACTTTGTAAGACTAAAGAATTTCACTGTATCTAAAATCTATTTTCCACAACTCCTAAAATATGAAATATAGCATGTGATCAGTGTGGTATTTTTTATAGCATTTCATAGACATTTTCATTTTAAAAAACATTTTACCTTGATTATAGAAAGAAGGGAACTATGTCTTATTTTTTAGGTAACAGAATAAGCACTAGACTCTTGATTCACTCTAATTGGCTAAATTTGTCATTATTTTTAATTTTTACTAAATGTATTGACATTGCTTAAAACAAAATGGGATAAAACCCAATAGTTGTATAAATTTTGAGGTACATTAAGAACTCATCAAAATAATATTATTGATAATATGACTATTTGCAGACACAGGATAAAAAATAAATGAAATTGACAAGGAAACGTTAGAGATACTGAAATATTTTATTGATATGTCATGCAAATATTTAAATTTATGAGCTAGAATTATAATAGAAAGCAAAAGTCTATATGATAGTCACTTTAATAACTGTTTCTGCACAAAGGTGATTTAAACCTATGTTCTAATCTTGGTAAGCAATTTAAAATCATTTGCTGCCTTGTTGATTTAACCTTTCAAATATGTCAAGGGCCACTAACTTCTTGTAGCATTTATAGATATTTATCCAAATGTGTTTTGGTTAGGATGGAAAATATTTGGGGAATAAACCCAATACTTGTGCTTATTTACTTTACATAAATCGCATTTTCCCACGAGTGGTGGTGTAAATGGGAGTAAGTGGAAAGAAAGAGGAACTTGAATATAAACCAAATGTTTGTTTATGGGCTTTATTTAGGAATCCACGTTAGTGACTCTGATAGTTGGGATATTAACCCAATAACTCCTTTTCTTTGTTGATTTTTATTTTTACTTACCATTGTTTATTCTTACGAGGCAATTCTCTTTGGAGTACCCAATAAGAGATGCTACATTTTTACCAAATGGTTTTTTTCAATATTCTACTATAGCAGTATTTGCATTTAGGAACACTACTTTATTTCAGTTTAGCTTTTTTTACACAAGTATTTTTCTGTTTATGCTCTACCTCCACCCCTCCAAAAAAAAAAAAAAAAAGGCAGCATCATAACCTCTTGGAGTTTTATACGCTTTCAAGATGGTTTGGCATCCTTACTGGGTTATGTGCCATAGCAAAAATGTTTCCCAGCCATTCATCTTTAATTACATTTAAATTTACATTAAAATTTAAAAGGATTAAAAGCACTTTAGAAAATGGTGTGTCTATTCACTGAACAGCATGTATTAATTTATAACTGTTTATTAAAATAAATGTGGTTAGTCTATGTCTCTTGCCTCATGCATAATAAAGAACTTCTCTTTTTGAAAGTAATTGCTGTAAAATATTGCTTGAGGGATTGCGATGCTAGTGTGATTGGGAGGTAGTATCTTTGCTTTTGGGCAGACTGTTCTGAACATCTCAGGTTCAAACATGAAACTGGGTAAGGGCATGAGGTCAGGGAATGACAGAGTGGTTCGAAGGGATCCTTAGATAATGAAGTCCTTGAGAACAGGAATGAGGTCTTCTCTATCTTTTGTAAAATCCTAAGGGCCTGGTGCAGTACTATTCATGTGGGAGGAAAGGACAGTGTTGTTACCAGAACAGCTAAGAGACAAACAAATCCGAGCTTGATCTTACAAAATGCTGAGTCCCTCTCAAGATTTTCTTCTCAAGTTGAGCTGGTGTCTGTTACTTATCCTCTTTATATAAAAAAAACAAAAAACCACAACATACTCATCTTAAAGAAAGCTAAAATGTTTGTCATTAAGCCTGACAGTGATTTGCACCCTCATTCAGATAGAATGAAAGACTTCTTCCTGTGGGGTTAGGTCAGAAGGCTGTGGTTATAGCACAATTGTGATTTCATTTTGTTCTTTTCCTACTCATAAGCCTCCCCTGTTCCTTCCTTTCCCACAGTGACAACAGGGAAAAGTCCAAAAGCTTCAGTGTAGGTGGCAGGTGGAGGCCTTCTGGAATTTGGATCCAAATTAAGCATAACTTTTACAGTCTCCCAACTTGAACCTCTGTGTGGCTCAGCCATTCTTCTATTTGGTCAAGAGCTATTCTAGGCATCTCTGATGGGAAAGGGGAGAAAAAACTAAGACTGGAAGTGGGTGGGGCCTGGGGACTGCTGAGAGGTTAGCCTCCAGATCTCTAAGTTCAGGGAACGTGGAGAGCTGGAGAGCAGTGGTGCTACGCACACTAATACTCTTTCCAGGGTGGCTTTCCAAGATAAGGGAACAGTGCTCGTCTAGGTACTCTATTCAGACAATGTATCATTTCTTGATTCCAGTCTGTCATTTTACTTATAGATCGGGACATATTCAGGGAGCTGATGTATTAGATTGTGGAAAAAGGAATCAATCCCAAAAGACAAGTAACAATTAGTTTAGAAACAAAGTATACCAGACTGTCAGTCTGGTATTCAGGGCTGGACTTGAGTTCTTGAGGAAATTACTATGAAAAACAGGGTCTGGGGGAATATATTGTCAGACTGGTCTCAGCAGGTGAGGGATGAAGTGGGGATAGCCAGGAAGATGGCAGCCCACCTTGGTACCTAGGACTTTCATCTGGCACTCGGCCTTCAGACAGCAGATAAATGCATCATACCATTCCAGTTATTCTTTGGTGTATGACAAGGGCCCTGGGTAGGGCAGAGCCTGTAAATGAGTGGCTTTTAATTTGATAGCTGGATGGGGCAGGTTCTTTCAGGGATTGACATCCACTGCTCTGGATCCTATTGGCATTATAACAGGCCTCATTCTGATAGTTGAGTAGCCATATATTGCATGTGATTATTTCATCACTTCCAATTAATTTAGGTTATTTCAGCCCAAGAAATGTCTTACATTTATTTCTTTATTTTCTTTAGGTCTTACAAGACCCAAGGTATGAAGCACTTTTTGAATGAATAATTCATTTTTGGTATTCTATCTACCATGTAAATTAATGATGAGACCAAACAATACACCCAGTTTCATTTAAGTTAGCTTAAAGTTTTTAAGGGACATAAAATAAATCTATTGGTGTCCTTAAGTTCTATTCCCCCTACCCACTCCTACCCCTCCAGCCTTGGAATACAAAACTACAGGGACCCTGTATGGCTTAGACTGTGGATGATGAGTGCTGTGAAGGCCGATAAATGCCTTATTATTCTGATTATTTTGGAAACAATGCACTTTTCACTAGAAAGACTAGAAGCTGGAAAACCAAAGACTTTTGATGCAAAACAGTGAAGGGACTTCTGGATGGATGTATGCTCCAAGGGAGCTTTCATTCTAAGTTAAGAAATTCAGGCTACTTGGAAGGAAGCAGTCAGTTCGCTTTGTAAAATTAGTTATTACAGCTATGTAAGGGTTAATGAATGAAATATACTAATCTGAATCTAGATATGTGCATTTATATAGGTCTTGCCCTCAATGTATAAATTATTTCAGTCAGTGATTTTTAAGTCTTTATCATTCATTCACTGAATAGACTTATTGAACACCTGCTTTATGCCAGCTGGGTGCACATACTGTTGGGATAGAAATGAGTAATACATAGTTGCTGATATCAGGGGCTTACAGCCCTCACAGGCATCATATGATTCACTGCAGGGAATACAGAGATGAGTCTCGAAGCAACTGTTGCATGGATTTAAAAAAAGTATATTCATACAATAGAATATTATTTGGCAATAAAAAGGATTGAAATATTGATGCATGTTAAAATATGGATGAACCTCAAAAACATTAGGCTAATGTAGAAAAAGCCAGTCACAAAGGACTGCATTTTGTACAATTCCATTTATATAAAATGTCCAGAATAGACAAATGCATAGAAATAGGAAGTGGATTAGTAGATTAGCAGTGATGGTGGGATGTGTGGATGAGGTGTGTCTGCTAATGCTATGGTGTCTGTCTTGGGGTGATGGAATGTTCTAGAATTTATTGTGATGATGGTTGTATATACTAAATATACTTTGTGAATAATCTAAAAACTACCAAATGGTACACTTTAAATGGGTGAATTGTGTGGTAAGTGAATTTAATCTCAATAAAGCTAGTAACAACTAAGGAGAGGGAGAGAGAGTGAGTAATGGAAGGAGTAGATACATCTTTCATATAATTTGCCCATGAGGGGAAGTAGAGAAACGGGAAAGTAGTAAAGGAATGTTTTTTATTTTTATATTGATTATCTAATTTACACAATAGTTTCAAGTACATGTTCTCATTTCATCTGCATAACATTGCTGTGAATTTATTATATAGATAAAGAGACTAAAGCTTAGCTAGCTTAAATGACTTGCCAAAGAAGCAGCTTAATAAGAAGCAGAATGGGTAATTAATTAAACTCATTTTTTTAGGAAAGCAGAGCACAAGTTGAAAGATTGACTAAAAAAAGAGGCAAAATACCTACTGAGATGGGAGAATAAAAACAAAGATAAGAGGAAGATATAGATACTGAGAATTCTCTGATTCCAGAAACTCTTCTTCTCCGTCACATTTTTAGCATGGTTTACTTTTATGCTTTTGTATGCTAATAGATTGATACATTTATGTACTTTTTTGGCTAATGCATTTGTACACTAGTTAAATATTTACATATTAAATTCCTGGAGGACAGGGAAATGTCTATATCTTTCAGATCTGTTCCAGTACATGTGGGGCCTTCATTCCCCATTTATTGCTTGTGTTGAGTAACTGTATTCTGAAGTACATCAGAGCTCATTGGCTACCACAAGTAGAAGTGTGATGGTTATGGATTTGGGCATGTGTTCTTCTTAGTCTTAATTTTATAAGAGGATATCAATTGAGTCATCCATATGGATTACCCTGCTTTGAATTGACAACATGGACTATACATTCACTCCAAGTATTTGATAGAGAATCTATCCTTTGACTCTTTGTTTTTTAATCCTCATCAAATCATTCTCCCCCACCATTGTACCCCTCTTTCTGTCTATACATCAAATCATTCAGCAAAACCTCTTGATTCTGTTTCTAAAATATTCATTCCTTTCTTTTTTTCTTCTACAAATTAGGCCAGGCCACCATCATCTTTGTCCAGGTCTTTCCTTTCAACTGGTCTCACCTCTTCAAGTCTCTCCCTTCTCTACTCTGTGACTGCAATACCTGTATTCTTTATATGAACATTCTACCATATGCCACTCACCCAGTCCTCCTGCCTAGAAAAATTATCACCACAATGAGCTGTCTTTTAATATACATGTAAAAATCTAATTCAACAAATGTTTGAGGGACAGCTGTTTGCCACATTCATTCTTCTATTGACCATAGAACAAATTCTAACTCTACCATGACCCACTAAGTCTCTGAATGATATGGTCCTTGCCTTTTTCCCAGACTTTATATCATGTTTTGTTTTGCCCTTTCTCACTACACTCCAAATGATCTTCCTTCAGTTTCTCAAAAAAGTTTTCCTGCCTTAGGACTTCTGGAAGGAGTACTCTTGTCATCACTCTTCTTAGTGGATAGCCCCGTAGCATAATCCTTCGGTTCTCAGTTTAAATATCCCCCAATCCAAAGGAGATTATGTCCCCCTCATTATTTAGTTAGATAGGAATGATAGAAAGCTCAAAATAATAGCAATAGCATAAGCAAGATATTAGTTTCTTTCTCTGTCATATAAAATTCTAGGTAATTGTGCTTCATGGTTTGGAATGCAGACTCCTGTCCCAAAGTTCCTTTTCAGCTCTAACTCATGAAAAGATGACATCTTCCTGAGTGATCAGTAAGGAGTCAAGGGGAAGATAAAAACATGTCTCCCCTAATATGTAATATGATACTACCTAGCTACAGAGAAGTTGAAAAATGAGGTCTTTTTGTTGTTGTTGTTTGTTTTTAGGTGGTCACGTTCCATCAGTATTAAATGGTTCTATTACTGAAAGAGAGAGGAAAAAAACGACGTGGGGAAAAGAGCAATGTCCCTATATGTTATACTTCTTGTAGAAATGGACTCTTGTCTATTATTATATCATATGGCGTTTTCTTTATGATGACCCACAAAATAACTTTTTGTTAGTAAGTTTGTACTTTTCCTGAGCAACTGGTTTGTATTTCTGTTTTGCGCCTGATTATGTTTCACTCTTTGCTTTGGTTGCCAGGAAGTTTACAGCTAAATTTATTGTCCTCTCTAGCAACTGCACAAATCATATGACATGTATTTTCTTCTATAATATTAACCATGGTATCATTTTAGTACACCTGCATTCTCTTCATTCATTTATTTTTATTTTTTCAATGCCTTTTTGTAGGTCTCCTCAAATTCTTTTGGTAATAAAGTTGGAAACGAATGAAATGCAGTTATGAATAGATAAATACCCTGTATTTAATGAGGATTATGAAAGTATATCATAGAATTGTTGAGAGAATCAAGAGTCAATGTAAATAAAATATTTAGAATAGTGTCTGGTGTACTATAAGAACTACATAAATGTTTGTTTGGTATTCTTATTTTAATTAAATCTTTTCTGAAGTGACCACCAAGTAAGCCTGCTTGAAGAGATAGTCTTAGGAACACTCAAAGTAGGTTAAATGAAGAGGGAAAGGATAAAGTTATATATTTAAGGGCCGCACATCAGCAATTACTCTATGTCTACAGATTATAATTTGTGTTGCAGCTAGCAAATGCATTGTGCTGTGTAAGATAAAATGCTGAAAATCTAAGAGATGGTCTCTAAGACAGTTCATATCTGGTAGTTAGGCATCTTGTAGACACAAATATATGGATGACTAACTAGATTAAATTACTAGGACTGTTGTTCTCTCTCTACCTTTCTCCAAGTTAGGGATAGAAAGTTACCATCAGATAGATCTGGGTTTGAATCTCAGAACTGCAACTAACCAAACTGTGATAGGTTAAATCTCAGATTTCACCTCAGTAAACAGGAACAACAATACCTACCGCATAGGAGCATAAGGATTCTATGAAATAATGCATGTAAATAGCTTTGCATGGTGCCTGGTCAGAACATGCATATAATAGTTATGTTATTCCTATTATCATAAGTTTTATGCAGATATTTTGAACTGAAAAATTACTACCTTTCACTTCTTGGATTTATATGAGTATAGACAAACTTGATTTTTTTCTTTAAATATTTGAAAACAGTGCCCTACAATCTGATAAATCTACAAAAGTTTAAATTTTTACTTTTCCATCATGAAGTTCTATGAAGCAGTGGCTTCATCAGATATGGTTTAAGGCTAATCAGTGGTCCACATGGGTCCTTGGGAACCATGCAAGCTGTGGGATCCCATTGCCTTAATGTTTCTATTAACGTAGCATTTCTGCTTAAGTTTCTGGTATGGATTAATAAACTATCAGTGGTGTTAAATGGATGCCTGTTTTTCATTAATTGGTAGCTCTTCAAAAACTCATCAAAAACTTCTCATTCATTTTGTTGAATTCATATGGTTGGGGATGAATGGCCAGAGAGGCTCTTTACTCTGCCAAAGTAAATCATGAAAAATATGGTCAATTTAGTTCAACATAGCAAACATACATTGAATTCAGAATATGGGAAAAAACATTGTACTATGTATTGTGACACTATCAAGAGGTATCCTCTGTGGTGGCCATCTTTGTTTGCTACCCAGCATCCATTTTCCCTCTCTTTGGAAGTAGGTGGCTTTCACCTGCTCCCAGCCATATGGTTTGGGTGGGATTGGCCCCTTACCCAAGTCTAGAGGTGGGCCTTGCTTGGCTTGCTTAAGGTAATCAGCACATCCCATCTCCAAGACCATAGTTTTGGATTCAGAGTGGGTCTATAACACATGGTTTTAAACAGACTTGTTTCCTGGGGTTTCTGGAAAAAAGAAACTTGCTCTGTTTTTACCATGGGAACTTCTGGAAGAGACTCCCTCTCCTTGGGCAGTATAATAAGGATATGAAGTCTGGGAGAACCTAGAGGTGTGAAGGGGCAAAGCACCACATAGATTCTTTAGATGAAAGGGGGCAATACCAGGAGCCAGGAACTATCTGAGGTCAGCCCTTCTACTTGTCATGTGAGCCAATACATTTTTTTTTTAAAGTAGGCTCCACACCTATCATGGAGCCCAACCCAGGCCTTGAACTAATGACCCTGAGGTCAGGATCTGAGCTGAGATCAAGAGTCAGACGCTTAAGCAACTGAGCCACTCAGGTGTCCCACCAATACATTTCCTTAAGCCAATTGGAAATTTGCTCAAGCCAATTGAAGTTTTCTATCACTTGCAAGTATGAGAATCCACATGTGTTTTGATTTCAGCAGTTAAGAAAAGATTCATGATAGCTGCAACCCAAGTGTTACAATTGTTTTAGAATACTTATTCATATGTGTAAGAAACCTTGATACGGGAGCTAAAATTATATCATGGAAACAAAATTAACCAATGGCAAGTATTTATTGAAATGCCTTGAGAGAAGGGATTATATTTATTGGGTCTTCTAGGACCATTCTTGGCTCATAACTAAACTCTGAATATATGTTGATATTGAATGTGTGAGGTTAATACTATGCTAGATCCCACATAAAGGAGACCTTCCCTTTGCCATTCCATTGGGGCATCCTGATTACAGGCTTTACTGGCCATAAACTTTCTTTTGAATATATTTTTATATATTTTTTAATTAATAAAATTTATTTATCTCTCTATTTATTTTTATTTTATTTTTTGGGGGGAATCCTAGAATTAAATTTGTTTTTTTAGGGCAGCTTAGGTTCACAGCAATATGGAGAATTCTCACATACTCACTCCCCCTCCCTGCACATGGATAATTTCTTCCACTATCAACATCCCATTCACAGTGGCACATTTGTTATAACTAATGAAGCTACACTGACACATTATCACTCAAACCCATAATTTACATTGGGGTTCACTCTTGGTGTTGTATATTCTATGGGTTTTGACAAATGTTTAATGATATGTATCTACCATTATAGCATTGTTAAGAATAGTTTCATTGCCCTAAAAATCGGCTATGCTCTGCCCATTTATTTCTCTCCCCCCTTAGCTCTTTGTAGCCACTAAACTTTTTACCATTTCCATCATTTTGCCTTTCCCAGAATGTCATATCATTGGAATCATAGGTTGTTTTTAGATTGGTTTCTTTCACTGAGTAATATGCATTTAAATTTCCTCCATGTCTTTTCATGGCTTGATAGCTAATTTCTCTTAAACATTGGCTAATATTCCACCATCTTTAAGTACCTTTATTTATCCACCTACCTGGTAAAGGAAATCTTCATTTCTTCCACATTTTGGCAGGTGTATGAATAGAGCTGCTATAAATATCCATGTGCAGTGTTTGGACATAAGTTTTCAAGTCCTGTGGGTAAATAACCAGTGGGTGCAATTGCTGGATCGTATGGTGAGAGTATATTTACTTTTGTAAGAAACTTCCAAACTGCCTTCCAAGGTGGCTGTACCATTTTCAGCCCCACCAACAATGAATGAGAATTCCTTACGCTCCTTATCCTTGCCAGCATTTGGTGCTGTCCATGTTTCAGATTTTTGCCATTCTAATAGGTGTGTAATGGTAGCTCATTGTTTTAATTTGCAATTTGCTAATGCTGTACAATGTTAAACAAATTAAATGTGGTTAATGCTCTTGTACTTAAATCTCTCCTGCTTAAACTGTGTGGTGATGGCTTTGAATTGTAATTGTAGTGGGATTGAATTGATAGTTGGATTTGTGTCCTTCCAGCCAATGGACTTTAATAAATAGCATTCAGGAAATTTTTGTGTATAAGTCCTATGGTTCTGATATTTCCATCATGTCTCTAGAATCTTCTCAAGGCAAATTGCTGTGTCAAACTGAATTATGAAAGTGAGTCAGATTTCTTCTTATTGAGGGCAAAAATTCCGTTTTGTTGTAGTATTTTTTTCTCAAAGTTTTACTTCTTTAAGGATAGCATAGGAAGTTAACATTTCAAAACATAACTAAATGAAAAAGCCCATTTTGGAATGCCAGGCTGTCATAGTTATTTTATCTCTCTGATATAACATTATAATAACATTATCTTGTACTTGATACAAACATAAGCACACCAGTTTCTATCATTTTTGCCCTTGGTTTTGGAGATGAAATTTAGAGGGAAAACACATTTAGATATGAAATACTGAAGTCTATTGAAAGTGTATAGAATTATTTAATAGTACAACAAGGCTGCTTGTTTCTTTTAGAAGTGACATCAGGTAGGTTAGGTAACTGAAGCTGCCAAGATTGTATTTTAACAATCTCTAGGCTTTATCTCTTATTTAAAATTCTTTGTCATTTAGTCTGCATGAGTTAAATCACTGACACTTGCTAAATTCTTTTTCAGATTTGTTGGTTATCTACTGTTTGGTGTTGATCATTTGATCACTTTGATGTGTGATAGGAGGAATAAAGTAGTTATCTAATTTTCACTAAATAGTCTTCCCTAAGGTATTAAATATATTCATTCTATATGTTATATGTCATCAGCCATAGATTGTGAAATGTTCTGAGAGAAACTTTAAATTCAGGGCTCCTACTTTAGTCAGTTCTCACTCCACATTGCAGTGGTAACAAACAATCCCCAAATTTCTGTGGCATGGACCTCCTAAGATTTCTTTCTTTTCTCTCTTTTTGTCTTTTTAAAAGATATATTTATTTATTTTAGAGGATAAGGGAAGAGAGGAGGGAGAATGAGAGAAAAATCTCAGACTCCACACGGAGCATGGAGCCCGATGTGGGGCTTGATCCCAGGACCCTGAGGTCATAACCTGAGCTGAAACCAAGAGTCAGATACTTAACTGACTGAGCCACCCAGGTGCCCTTCCTAAGATTTATTTCTTGTGCACTTCTCATATAAATATATAAAGTTGGTAGCACCTTTGCTTCTGCCTCAAGTATCTTTTTCATTCCAGGATCCAGGCTGAAGAAGTCCCCATTTAAGACATGTCATTCCTGTGGCTGAAAGAAAAGATCTCTTAAAAGACAGTCAGCTCTTTAAGTTCCTGCCCAGCTGGGGCCATACACCTTTCCTATTCACATTCCATTGGCCAGAGCAAATCTCATGGCCAGGCCTAGCATTGGTGTCTTCCAAGAGAGACACTGCATTTTACAAGGCAATTGATTGTCATGTGTCATCTCTTACAGAAAAGGGCAGAGTATATATTACAATATAGCATTAGTATAATTTTAGACAAAGCCACTGGTATCTTTTTATATCATGCCCTGTTCTTCTGATCCTTCTCTGAAAAGTCCTTTCCCAGCTCTTCTCACACATTCCTCCATGAACCCTGTGCTTTTTGTTTGTTTGTTTGTTTGTTTTTTGCCAAGTAGACCCATGAAACCTCCCCAGCTTCTCTGCCCAGCCTTTTGTGGCATCTTTATGATATAGTGCCTACATGATTGCTTTAGTCAAAACTGACAAGAAATCACATAGCCTCTGGATCTGTCTGATATAATAAAAATAGTTCTGCTCTGAGGTAGACTCCATGTTTGCTGATTAAATCCATTATTTTTCTTTTATTCCTGGTGATTACATTGAAGTCAAGTTTTAAATAAATGAGATAATTACTGTTTATATCTATTTGATATATATCAAGAAGCCTTACAAACCTTACTCTTATTGTCTTATGTTGCTTTATAGCACACATAGCAGTTTTTACATCTGTCATCTCATCTGATACTCACAAGAATCCTGATGGTGTCAATTTTACTGTGATTCCCATTTTACAGACCAGGAAAAGTTAAGCAGCTTATTCATGAGCAAAGGCCAGTGAGCTCTATAGCCAGTATTAAAGCCAGGTTACATAATGATGGATGCTCTTTGTTACTGATAAAGAAATACCCTGGTTAAGTATACCTGGAAGAATGTAATGTAGTATAGAAAGTATTTTGTGAAGAGGTTTTAGATGAACATTGTTGGTTCACAGATAGGATTCATCTTAAAATTAAACAACAAAAAAAGTCTTTGTTTTGAGTGATCTGATAACTACATTTCAGTTTACATGCAACTTTGCCCAGGAAAGCAATCATTATATAGGTTGGGCAATATGGTTATAGAGTACAACACTCAGAGAAGCAGATTTCCCCTTCGCAGTAAATGGGGTCCCCTCCATACTCTTCCTCAAAGTGGTCTGTCCAGTCTTCTTTCTCTCCACCTCCCTGCCTTCTTCTAACCACTACTGCTCTCATGCAGAATATGGCAGCTGCCCCCTAAATAGCCTTCCATACTTTTCCTTGTCTCTTTCAAGCCTTCCAGCACACTAAGACTAGTGGTAGTTCCAAAATGTAACTGAATTTGCCTGACTTCTCTGTCCCCATCCAGATTCCTTATTGTAGCAACAAGGCTAGCCATGTGATGTCACCCTGCCACTGCCAACCTCATCTCATGATATTCTTCCCCTCACTCTGTGTCTTTACTCTCCTTCTCTCTTTTCCTCCCTGGCTTCCTACTCTAGTCTATTAGCGCTCCCTTCTCAGATCCCACCTTCTTAGCAGAGCCAGCCATGACCCCAGACTATAACTAGTCTTATTTCAGTCTACCGCGGCCAGAAACTCATCTCCATACCCCTGCCATCACTAAGACCTCTTGATTTCCTTTTTAAATATCACTGGAAGCTGACTGATGTACGTAGGACCTTCTAGCTGCTCATTTTCACAGATATCTAAGAAGGTAATGTTTGTTGTGGAACTCCCCACTCACTCACACTGGTCACCATTACAAGGAAATAAGGGTTGAGGAGAAGGCAACCAAGTTCAAACAGGTTTCAAAGCCACCATATAGAAGATAACCAAAGCAACTGTGTTTCAAACACAATACACCTCCTGTTTTAGACTATAACTGGCTCCCTGTGATAACTGCTAAAATTAGTCAAAGTGCCCCCAAAGTGTGACTGCCTTTTGTGCTATGGTCTGACCAGTGGAAGCAGTTTGGAATCTGAGTGATTGGATTGCCAAGTATTGGTCTGTGCTCCACGCTTGTTGCCGTTGTATGTTGTAGAGTTGGGTTCCCCCGACTACTTGAGTGTGCTACAAGACAGGCTGAATTAAACACAGAGGTCCTGTGGTGGGCACCTTTCCATAATACAACAAAATACGTAAGTTCTGTGTTTTTGAGGTCAAAGTAGACCAGTCACTTCTCTCGTGGCTCTTCCTCAGGTGTCAGTATGGCAAGGTGGCTTATGGTACACTGCTCCATCAGCCAGATGGAGTCATACACCTGTAGCTATACTTTGGGGGTGCATTTCACCTCTTGCTCTTCTGACTTTCATTCAACTAATAGCTGAGTTTAATATTTTTTCCCTGAAAGTTGTTTCAAGGAGACTGTTTTCCTTGCCTTCTTGGAACTCATAGAATGAGAATAGGGGTCCACATAAATATCTTGGTTGAGAACGAGAAGCTTTTAGAGTGTCTCCTTATCTGTTTGGGAGCCTGGCAGGCAGCCTCTATTCACTGTAAATGAATAGATATTTCATCTATTTTTTGTCTTCCCTTCTTTGTTCTTTTCCTAGGAATGCCCTTTTATTCATTTTCAGGCTACTGAAGTCTTCTAAGGCTCACTTAAAGTTTCATCTTATTGGAAACTTCCTGGATTTCCCCGAGTCAAGGGAAATTATTTATATTTCCCATGAAATTATTATAATTCTCCTAGCCAGAATTAATTATTTTGTGAAATTTTACTTTGTACATTCATCTAGACTTGTGACATCCTATGTTCTTTTTGAAGTTCTTGTTTAACTACTTTTCTCCCCCAGATTTTCCAGCTTTTTAAAAGATATTATTTAAATTCAATTTAACATAGACCGTATTATTAGTTTCAGGGGTAGACTTTAGTGATTCATCAGTTGCATATAACACCCAGTGCTCATTACATCACGTGCCCTCCTTATTAATGCCCATCACCCAGTTACCCCATCCCCCACCCAATTCCCCTCCAGCAGCCCTCAGTTTGTTTTTTATAGATCAAGATCTCTCATAGTTTGCCTCCCTCTCTGTTTTTATTTTTATCTTATTTTATTTTCCCTTCCCTTCCCTATGTTCCTCTGTTTTTTTTTTCTTAAATTCTGCATAGAAATTATATGGTACTTCTCTTTCTCTGACTTATTTGCTTACCATAATATACTCTAGTTCCATCTGCATCACTGCAAATAGGAGGAGTTCATCCTTTTTGATACCTGAGTAATATTTCATTGTGGGTATGTTTGCATGTATGTATTATATAAAAGTATGTGTGTATGTGGCATATATACTACATCTCCTTTATCCATTCATCCATTGATGGACATCTGGGCTCTTTCCATAGTTTGGCTATTGTGGACATTGCTGCTATAAACATTGAGGTGCATGTAACCCTTCAAATCACTACTTTTATATCTTTTGGATAAATACCTAGTAGCGCAATTGCTAGATTGTAGGGTAGTTCTATTTTTAACTTTTTGAGGAGCTTCCATATAGTTTTCCAGAGTGGCTGCACCAGTTGCATTCCTACCAACAATGTAAGAAGGTTACCCTTTTTTCCACATCCTCGTCAATACCTGTTGTTTCCCGAGTTGTTAATTTTAGACATTTTGACCTGTGTGAGGTGGTAGCTTATTGTCATTTTGATTTGCATTTCCCTGATAACTTTTTTCATGTCTGTTAGCCATTTATGTTTTCTTTGGAGATACGTCTGTTCATGTCTTTTGCCTGTTTCTGGATTTTTGGTTTTAGGGTGTTGAGTTTTTTAAGTTTTTCATAGATTTTGGATATAACCCTTTATCTGATAAGACATTTGCAGATATCTTCTCCCATTCCATAGGTTGCCTTTTAGTTTGTTGGTTGTTTCCCTTGCTGTGCACAAGCTTTTTATCTTGATGAAGACCCAATAGTTCATTTTTTCTTTTTTCCCCTTTTCTCTGGAGATGAGTCTAGTAGGAAGTTGCTGTGGCCGTGGTCAAAAAGGTTGCTGCTCCTCTAGGATTTTGTATGGTGCCTGTGTCATATTTAGGTCTTTCATCCATTTTGGATTTGTTTTTGTGTATGGTGTAAGAAAGTGTTCTTCTGCTTGTGGCTGTCCAATTTTCCCAACACCATTTGTTGAGGAGACTGTCTTTTTTTCCATTGGATATTCTCTCCTGTTTTGTTGAAGGTTAGTTGACTATAGAATTGAGGGTCCATTTCTAGGTTCCATATTCTGTTCCATTGATCTATTTGTCTGTTTTTGTGCCAGTGCCATACTGTCTTGATGATTATAGTTTTGTAATACAGCTTGAAGTCTGGAATTGTGATGCCTCCAGCTTTGGTTTTCTTTTTCAACATTCCTTTGGCTCTGTAGAGTCTTTTCTGGTTCCATACAAATTTTAGGATTGTTTGTTCAGCTCTGTGAAAAATGCTGGTGTTAATTTGATAGGAATTGCATTCAGTGTGTAGACTGCTTTGGGTAGCAAAGCAATTTAATAATCCATGAGCATGGACTATTTCTCCTTTTCTTTGTGTTGTCCACACATTTTTTAAAGTGTTCTAGTTTCCTGAGTACAAATCTTTTACCTTTTTGGTTAGGTTTATTTCTGGGTATCTTATGGTTTTTGGTGCCCAGATTTTCCAATTTTGAGAATAGTACTGAAACTTAGTCAAATTCATGCTGCCCCCAATGTCCAGTATGAAGCCCCACCCAGTAGGAGGGCTATACATTTGCTGAATAAATTTGAATCTTTAAAGCTTGTTCTTTCATGAGAAAGACATTGAACAATTATAATATTCTCCATAAACAAATGGACACTCCAAAAGGATTGTTCTGATGTTCTTTTATGTGTCTTGCCATGAATTTGCAATTTCCTTACCACTTCAGGCCAAAACACTGAGTTTCCAAGAATAACTATTTTCCCTTCTCCATAACTAAATTCAGGAAAAACCAGCCATTCCACTGGACCTAGTTATCTTGTGTAGTGTGCTCAGTATAAGATTATGTGATAAAAGTAAGAAGCTAGGCTTCCTTTTGGGTGGGGCTGGAGTATTTCCTGTTTGGAGGCTAAATCTTCTGAAATCAGAATCAATTTTCTAAAACATACCACATGGAATTGAGGCCCAGAGGCATGTTTTTCTGTTTGTAGTCTTTTCCTCTCCTTTTAATAATAGAAGACATTATAAAAATTCTCACTTCACTATCTTCCTATTCTTAACTTTTCTTGGGGGGAATCCAGTCAGAAAATACTAAGCTTGGAGTCTCTTTATCAAATTCTTCATGGAAAAACTGATCTGAGCCAACACCACAGCAGCCAGCATCTGTTGTCTCTGCAAGGAGACCACAGCAGTAATTATGCACGGGTTAAGTTGCTTAAAAAATAAATTGGTCAATTTAAAAAATTAGGTGTGGAGAATAAAAAGGCACCTGAGTATTTTTTTTTTAATTTTTCTGATACAATGAGCTGTAGCCAAGAGAGTTGCTTTATAAAGTGAGTATTCTTAGCTTCAGTCCCACGTTTTCTTCAGAATTAACTATCATAATCCTTTTCATTACTCTGACAGAATCTGATGACTCTTTCCCTAGAGTGAAGTCTCCCTCCCAACTCCCCTGTTAATAGTTTGGGACCTAAGGTGACAATAGTAGTCTGATTTATGAGTCAGATCCTGGGTAGACTAAGAAAAATAAAGTAACTTAAGAAGACTTTTTATATACCTGTTTATTTTTCCTCTTTATTCCCCTTAAAAGGAAAATACTGAGCCTTTCTATTTTACATTTTTGAAGGAAGATAGCGGTACAATTAATAGGAGGAGCATGATCCTTGGATTCAAATCTCAGCTTCAACACCTCGTAGTTTTTATAAATGTATTTCTCTGCAAATCAGTATTCTCCTAATAACTACTTTGCAGTTTCTCTGGCCATTAGTATAAACAATAGATATTCAAATATAGCTGTTGTTGCTATTATCATTAATTATCCTGACCTACAGAAATACACAAGTTCCTTGGAAATTATACATTTTTGGAAAGTGATCAGGGATGGGGTATTATATTTTAATTTTTTTCTTTTTTGATTTCCTTTATTCTGTATATGCATGTGTTCATGTATTTGTGATTATGAATATGTGTGTGTGTATGTGTGTGTGTGTATGTGTGTATGAATTTCACAGAATATGTGTCTGGCACCATTTCAAGCACTTTGGTAATATTAATGAATAAAACAGAAGATTCTACCTACTTAGGAGCTTACATGACTATCGTAGGTGTAGCTGGAAGCTGATAAATTCTATGGAAAAATGAAGCAAGGGAAGAGGGAAAGGGATTTGGGAGTTGGTTGCACTTATAAATAGCGAAGTCAGATGGGCCTTAATGTGAATATGACATTGGATTTGTGTTCTTAGCAGTTTTCATGTTCTATCTTTGAGAATGGAGAATGGGGAGAAGGGAGATGAGAGCACAGAAAAGAAGAAGAGCCTGCTAATTTGTAGGAGAACTTGACTATTTCCTTTGTGTAACATGTGTCCAAACACAAATATAGATGAGCGAAGCCTTCCAGGTGGCCTTGTTTTATTTTATTCAGTTTGAGTGAAGATCTTCCTTAAATGCTTTTTCTACATCCCCTGCCTTCCCAAAAGATGGATACTGAATACAGTCCACTTGGTCTGTGACTGCTGTGGGAGATCATCACCATGACTCTCCTGTCTGTTACTGAACTGTCATGAAGCAAGGTCCTCAGGGCCAACAGAGATGCTTTTGGCTCTTTGCCTACATAATGGCTGAGTCCGCAGTGGTTGTGAGGTCTACATCATAGCTACTACACACATATGGCTGTTCAAATTAAAATAGGTGACATTAAAAATTCAGGTTCTTACTCACATTAATCTCATTTTAAGTGCTCAATAGCCATATGTGTCTAATGGCTACTACATTAACACAGATGGAGAACATTTCCAACACTGCAGAAAATTCTGCCAGCACTTGTTATTTTACATGTTCCTATCTCTGACATTGTTTTTACTGGTACTATCAGCTTCCAACCATATCTCTTCCTTTTGATTTGTTGTTTCTCATAGTTTATAGGTTTAAATACTAGATTTAGAATGTTGTGTGAAGTAAGGGTGGAGAGGCTCTCACAGAGAGCAGAGGAGTTTTTCTTATATTCAAGTCCTTGAGTTTTCATACTTAGAATTTATGTATATTCCTATTCTGACTGCCTCAAGGCCTTTTTTGCTTGTTATTGTTATACAGCTGTGCTCTGGGTGGTAGGAGAATCAGACTGCTGAGTTATTATGAGAGAAGTGCTATCAAACTTTAAAGGTAAAATTGCACTTTATGGAAATGCTTTACACCCAGTCAGTGGTACCCTACTCGGAGCAATGCTATTCAAGGAGTGTTTATTGATCGACTGCCTACGCATATGCCAAGCTCTGTGTTAGGCCCAGGAGGTGCAAGCAAAAATGAACATAGCCCCAATCCCTGAGATCACAGTTTACATGGTGGAGAGGGTCAGCAATAGGCAGAGTTCCAGTTGTGAAGTGCCCAGGTAGGCCCAGGATACACTGAAAGCCCAGAGGAGGATGGTTCATAAGCCAGGCTTCCCTGGGAGTGGTGGGGAGGGAAATGAGACAGATGATTGGAGGCCAGGGGATGCTTCCGTAAGAAGAGATTCTTAAATGGCATCCTGGAGGATAAATGGGTGTTAGTCACATGATGAAGTTGAGAAAATGAGATCAATAAGACATCATGTACCATGGGGTAAACAAAGATGCTGAGGAATGAACTGGTATGGTGAGAGCGGGAACTTTTAAGTGTATTTTTGATGCAATTTATAAGAAAAGGGAGACTGTGTTTGTAGAAAGAGGCAGGCTTTAAATGGTGTGGTGAAGTGATGGTTTTCAGCAGAGCTGGAGAGGGGCAGGGCGGTGACTGAGGCTGATCTGACTTTAACTCAGATTAGTTCAGGAGCATTGTGGAGGTGAAGTTTGGGGGAGCTGGGCTGGAGGCTGGGGCACTAGTGGTGTTGGGTGGGTAGAAGGGGAGAGAGACAGAGGAGGCTCTCAGTCCAGAGGTAATGAAGGTCTGATATGAGAGTGTGGAACAAAGGACCTGGGTTCAATGAATGTTAAAGGCATAAAATGATCAGTGTTTGAGGATTACTTATGTGGGGACTGAAGGAGAGAGGAGTCTGAGATGACTCTTAAGCTTTCAGGACACCAGTTAATTTGAATTGGTCTTCCATGTTTACAGGCCTAGGTTTTGACCTACCACTTCTGCTAGTGATTTGCGTTGGCAACGATGGTGTCTAAGATGGGTTTTGGCTGTTCAGGACACTATCACACTCTCATTTTGTTAAAAGAACTTGAAGCGCAGACCATAGTGAAGTACTACCATCCTAGGACTTTAATTCTGCAGCGACCTATGAAAATTTATAGAAAGTAGGTTTCATTTCTAGTGGCTCCAATCCAGATACCAAAATTACCCCATTGCTGGGACAGCCCTTGGGTGGACCACTGAATCTGTTATTCATTATGAACAACTGAAAACCATCAACAAAATTCTTGTATTATGCCGACAGTAACACTAGTCAAGTATTAAGGTAGGTTTTGGAAAGTTATGAATCTCAAAATCTGTCTAGCTGAACTCTTATTTGTATATTTATACATATTTATCATGTGGGAAAACTAGTGGCTTTCTTTTTATAACATTACTTTTTTTAAGATTATAAATTAAATTCTGAGTTCTGACTGTTGGTGGAGACATGCTTATAGATCTGTTGTCAGTCACTTTAAAGTAAAAGTACAAATTGAGTCCAGATAGGGGAACCAGAAGTAAGAGTGGAGCCAGCCCAAGGGCTCTATTACAATGGGGCCTATATTGAAAGCAAGAATTCTCACATACCTGCAGTGCACTTTAAAAGGATTTTCCAAGTAACAGTTAATATTTTGATGACATCTGCTAACCTTCCAGAAAAGCCTAGTTCTCTATTTTGCAAGATTAAGGAAGCATGCCAAATACATGTTGATAACTTCTGTTTTTACTGACATATTTCATGACTGCATGGCTAAAGCCACTAAACAGGTAGGCACCGGCCACTTTCTTTTCATAGTTTATTTAGTCACTGCACTTGGCCTTTGATGCTGACTGTTTCTCCTTGTCACTCAAACTGCTCTATCAAATCAGATCTTCAGTGGTCTCGCAGTTTTGAATGACTTCTTGGAGGCTGTGAAACCCTGTTGCCTAATCGGGAAGATCCGGGTGAGTCTTGTAGGAGGAAAGATGGTGCATCTCTTCTAAGTGAGCCAGCAGGATTATGGGACAATTACACTACATCTTGAGAAGTTTTATCTGGAGAATAGCAATGTGTTTGGTGATGAACAAGTACTGTAGGTTGAGAAGCATGAGAAGTTTTCATATTCTTTAAGAGTATATTGTATAAAGGAGGAAAGGAAACAAGCTGATTTTTTTTGTAGTTCTTGGTAGAGGTTACCTTAACTATTTGTCAAAAGTTGGATTTTTGGGGGCACCTGGGTGGCTCAGTTGGTTGAGCGACTGCCTTCAGCTCAGGCCATGACCCTGGAGACCCGTGTTTGAGTCCCACATTGGACTCCCTGCTCGGCGGGAAGCCTGCTTTTCCCTCTCTCACTCCCCCTGCTTGTGTTCCCTCTCTGGCTGTGTTTCTCTCTGTCAAATAAATAAAATCTTAAAAAAAAAAAAAAAGTTGGATTTTTGAGGATTCTTGGCTTCTAAGAACATATGTCATGTATTGCCATTCTTTGTATGCTGTCCATAAAGGTTGTCTAACAACATATCAAAATAACTTTATAAAAAGTTAAATATGTGTTTCATTAATCCCAGTGGGAGCTTTGTGAAATGTATTTTCTTTATAAATAATTAGTGTCATTCTGTGAAACTCATGACTTCTTAGGGTGGGAAAGAAGGGGTAAAAACTATCTTTTCAAGCAATTTGTGATTTAGTACCAGCTGGTCAAGTGAGTTGAAAAACCTTCTGATTCATATGTCGTATTATTTTGAATGTTTTTTCTCTCCCTTGGGAAACTGGCTAACCTCTGCAGTCTCTCTCCTGTGGCAAATCTCTCTAAAACTTTGATCTCCTCAGACCAGTTTGTCAGATGTAGCAGATAAAGCATGTATGACTTTTTGTGTACCAATTCAACCTGGCTGGTTGGAAACCATAAATTAAGCCTGTATGACTTTTATTTCCAGGCATTACGGCAGAAGTTCTGGTGGTGACCTCTTTTGAGGAACTGCAGAGAAGGGCCCCAGAAGCAAGAGGGAAGATTGTTGTTTACAATCAACCTTATGTCAACTACTCGAAGACAGTGCAGTACCGGGTCCAGGGGGCAGTGGAAGCTGCTAAAGTGGGGGCTGTGGCATCCCTGATTCGATCAGTGGCTTCCTTCTCCATCTACAGGTTGGTCATGGTATTCAATTCAAATTCTTTAAAAAACCAGGATTGTCCATGAAAGAGGAGCTCTTATGAAATAAAAACAAACCATTCAAATGAAAATACTGATTGTTTGTGGAATTTTCCCCGATTCCGTATTTGGTCATTTGTTTGTAACATCTTCTTTGGCCTTTTTAGGATTCCAAACATTATTTGTACATTCTTTTAGAAAGCTTTCCACATCCATGATGACCCCATAACATCCCTTATGTAACCAATATGTTATGTATTTTCATTGGATGGAGAACTGAATTCACTTCTGTGTTTCATCAAAGATTCCTCATGACTTCAGAGGAAGCCAGGCCTGTTCCCATTGTTGCTAGAGAAGTGAAATAAAAATAAAATGGATAATGTGATGGGAGTTGTCTGTGGTATAGTGGAAAGAGAGGAGGAAGCAGAGGATCTTGGTTATAGACCTGGTTCTGCTCCCAAAGAAGGCCGTGGCCTCGGGA
>PITA01009488.1:0-77385 GCA_004023965.1 Spilogale gracilis | reverse complement strand
TTTTTTTTTTTAAAGATTTTATTTATTTGACAGAGAGAAACACAGCTAGAGAGGGAACACAAGCAGGGGGAGTGAGAGAGGGAGAAGCAGGCTTCCTGCTGAGCAGGAAGCCCGATGTGGGGCTCGATCCCGGGTCTCCGGGATCATGTCCTGAGCCGAAGGCAGTGGCTTAACCAACTGAGCCACCCAGGCGCCGCCTCCTCTGCCTTTTAGAGTAAACATCTGTGGTACCTGATCTAATATGGTCCATATTGGAACTTGAGATTCCATATCAGTGATTTCCCTCCCTGCCACCCTCTCTCAGTCTTACTTGCTAACATCTATTTTCTCTTCTGATTGCTTAAAAAAGCCCCCGAAATCTTCCTATTTCTGACCATTGTTCTTACCTGTGTAAAAGTGCTGGGGTGCATAGTTGAAACTTGTGTGTGTAAAACAACTCTCTCTATCAAGGTTTTCGGACCGGTTAGAAAACCTATTCTCAACCTACACAAAAAGAGAAAAGGAACAAGACCACTTCTGTGTTAACAATTAATACATATCACTTTACTGATTTCATTAGGAAGGTAGTTGTGACTTGGGGACAAATGGGCCTAGATGATTTAAACACTCTAATAAACTAGCTACTTATTATTTAAAATCCAAAATTAAGTGTACATTTAAAATGGAATGTAAGTCTGACCAAGTATTTAAAAATATGTTCTTTCATATATGAAACCCAAAACTTGACCAGTTCCACTGCAACTTTAGATTAACAACCAAACATCTTTGATTACTGGAGATGGATAAAGAAAGAAAAGGCATATATTAATATGAATAATCAAACAGATGTTTTAAAGTAAGTAGGAATACTGGCATCTTAAGTGAGAAATATTTGGACTAAAAGACACTCAGGTGAAGTCTATACTTTTTAGATCTGGTCATAAATTAAGACACAAAGCCTTACCCAGAGGAGAGGACTTTTGAAAAAGAGTCAGTTCTGATGACACGCCCATCAACATCCATGGAAAGAAATGTTGGTGCCCAGTACTTGAAATGGAAAAAATACATACTGTTTGCTTAGGAACTCTGTTGAGTGACTGTATAATTAGTTTGTGTAGGGAATGGAGAGGGTGTGTAGATTCCAAAAGGAGTAACACAACCATCTTTTCTGTTACCTTAGTCTCAACCTTTAAAATGGAGTAAGAAACTGAGATGCATGTTCTTTAATGAGTACCTGCCTAGCTTCACAGCTTTTCTGCCAAAAACACACAGAAGAGTTTACTCATTTGCTTAAGATGCTATTACTATGAATTTACGGAAACCTCAAATAGGCCCTTCTAGGCTCAAAGTTTGAGATCCAGAATTAATAGATTTAGAGGAAGGATTTAAGAAAAACTCATTTGGATTAGATCAAAATGAAGAGGGCCAGCAGCATTCAGGGTTGTTCTGAGAGAGAATGATGATCCTTTGAACAGCTAGAAAGATAAAACAAGATGAGAAATGCAGTCAATCTGCAATATGGACTGGAATATTGACTTCAAAAGTAGAGGCACACAGGAAAAGAGGCCAGGTCGTGTGGAGGGTGGGAATAGGCAGGTGAACATGATATTCAGCAAACTAGACATAAAAATCAAGAGTTTTTGTTCTTTTTCAGTAGATTTAAAGGGGGCACTGAATCCAAGTAGATGTTCTCTAAAGCCCCGAAAGCAAATAAAAACAGCATCTGATTTTGAAGAATCAGGCCTTGGGAGTCTGTACCACTACTGCTATCTATTAGGAGACCATGATCAGGAAAAGTGGTCTATATAGTGGAAAAGAACCTACAAATCCATTATTCTGCAGGTAAGATCCAGGCCTTCAGTGACAGGGATGCTGGTCATGCCTTCCTCTATGTCCTTAATGGACACCGCTAATTGAACACGACCATCCTTCTCTTCCAGATCCTTCTCAGATCTCATTCCAGGCAGCCACTGCCAGGAGACTACAGTTGCCACCCAAAAGGAACCTGCCGCACATCCCTGGTATGATGTTTAAAAAACTAGGCCCTAGGATCTGGAGTTTGAGAAGATCATCAGGCTTGACTCACTCTATTTGCCCAAATGCATGGTATACAGCGCTAGCTACTATTTTAAAGGTAAGTCATTTCTGGAAAAAGCAATAATATTAGGCATGAGAAGTATTAATTCCATGATAAAACTGAAATACTGAAGATCAAAGTGGTAGCAAATTACTAATAATTTTACTTGATTTCAATGTAAAGGTAGACTAGCTCCCACTTGCCAGCCTGGCTAAAGTCACATCAGTGTAATAACTTACAATTTTATCTTCTAATTGTGAAATAAGTTCACATCATCACTTACCTTGCTGAACTGGAGAAAATAGTAAGGATCATCTTCTATGATGAGGAAATCATATTTTCTTGCGAGCTAAAAAAGATTAAAGTAGTATTTTTAATTCTTTGTTAAAAAAGATTTTATTTATTTATTGACAGAGAGAGAGATCACAAGTAGGCAGAGAGGCAGGCAGAGAGAGAGGAGGAAGCAGGCTCCCTGCCAAGCAGAGAGCTGGATGCGGGCCTCAATCCCAGGACCCTGAGATCATGACCTGAGCTGAAGGCAGAGGCTTTAACCCACTGAGCCACCCAGGCGCCCAGTATTTTAATTCTTAAGATCTAAGTTGAAAATCACTTGGAATAATAATTCTTTGTATTCATTCACTCATTCATTCATTCATTCATTCAAGAAGCTACTGAGTGCCTTTTGTCCTAGGCAACGAAGAGAAAGAGATAAATGAGGCACTCACTGAAGCCTCTTGTTTTCATGGAACTTACATTCTAGGTTTTGGGAAAGACAATGTACATAAGCCAATGGATAATGAAGAGAAGAAATATTATACAGGAGGTTTTAGGAGCTAGGCAGGGTGTTAAACAGGGTGATACCTGAGAGAGAGAGAGAGAGAGAGAGAGAGAGAGAGAGAGAGAGGAACAGGGTAGCTATTTCAGTCTGAATCACTGGGAAGCCCTTCCAGACAAGATAACACAGGAGCTCAGAATGACAAAGTCGCCTGCATCACAAAGGACGTTAAGATAAAAGAGGATAGGGCCCGGGATTAGATTACCAGGTCACAAAGCTTTGTGGGGCAGAAGAAGGAATTCAGATTTTATTTTTATTGCTAAGGGAAGCCACTAGAGGATTGTAAACAGGACCATGAGACTGGCTTTACATTTATATTTGGGGGAGGTGGGAAGGCTAAGAGATGGAGAATGGAATGTAGCACAGGGGCCCAGTGAGGAAACTATCCCCATAGACCAGTGAAGGAAGGTGGTGATTGGGAAGACCACGGTAGTAAGGGCAACAGAGAGGAACAGGTAGATTTGGATCCATTCGTTAGTGGAGTCCACAAGAGGGACTGGATGTGGGACGTGGCAGGGGAAAGAAGGGAAAGAGAGGAATAAAGGGTGACTGTTCATAGTGGAACTATTCACAGAGATGGAGAATGTGAGGGGTTTGGATTGGAGGCTGGGTGTGGCTGGACAAAATCAAGAGTTCTATTTGGCCATAATAGGTTGGAAATGTCCATTAGACATTCATGGTGTTTGCTGGAAACAGAAGTTGGATGGAGAACTTGGATACAGAAGTCTGGAGTTCAGGGGAAAGGGAAATTCCTATTATTCAGAATGGAATTTATAGCCATAGAACTGGATGAGGCTATTTGGGGGTAGTATGTAAATACGAGGAGAACAGAACAGGACAGAATTCTGGAGTATGTGAAAAATAAGACAATATTTTAACACACACAGACACACACACAAATGAATGAAAGAAGCTGTTTGAAATCTTCCTTTATGATTCTACTGCACATTCTATATAGTTCAATATGCTTTGGTGCTTACATTAAACAGCTATTTGTAGCAAAAATCTAGGGAGCACAGTCAAGTACATAAAAGAGACTTTAGAAAAGGCACATTTCTCTTATTTTTCAAAGATTTTTGTACTGCTAGGTATGTGCTTGATATTAAAAAAAAAGTTTAAATAGTTTAGATGTCATAGTCAGGTACTTAAAGGAGACTTGACAAAAGGAGCATGCCTCTTATTTTTAAAGAATTTTTTTGTAACCTGAAGTGCTAAGGAGTAGGAAAGAGAAGAGAGAAGTTGAAAATATAAAAATAAAATAATGAAAATCAAACTTGGGGCTTGATTACATAAACTCATAAAGTTTAACATTGGTCAAAAATGCTATTTCTTTTTTATGAAAATATCAATTAAAGGAAAAGAAAATTTCATAGTTCTCCAAGGATGGAGTAATTTCTCATGTTTCAATTTATTAGGACCCTCAGGCATAGATGACTTCCTTTTATACTAAAAATTATTTCCCTTGTAATAGTAAGAAATAAGAAAGGGAGCCTGTACAGTACTCTTCTCAAAAGTCAAAAATAAACACGAACATACCAACAGAACACATTCTTTCAAAATACCTCATAGATTTCCTTCTTGCGATTACTTGTTAATGAGTTTCCAGTAGGGTTGTTGCCATTTGGGACAGTGTAAAGAAATTTGGGGGTGTTTTTCGTAGGGTTCTTTGAGTCTTCTGGTTTCCATTTAGAAAGTACTTCTCTGAGGGAGTCTGGAATAATCCCATATTCATCACTGGCAACATTAATAATGTTGCAGCCCAGTGGCTTCAGCTGTTGAGCAAAAATAAAAAGAAAAGCCCAAGATTCAGACATGACTACAAAATGTGTCATTGGTTCTTCTGCTAACCAAGGATGTTACCATTTACACCCTTAAATGTATAAACCTGCACTCATCTCTATACTCAAAGGCTTGAGGTCGTATATTCTCATTTTATTGTTGCCTTGGGGTAGGTTCCATTATTGTTCAAAAATATCCCCTGTCAGTTTTCATACTTCCTTGCTCATATATGTCAGGATTGGCCATATGTCTTGCTTTGGCCAATAAACCGTAAGCAGAAGTGATTCACGTTTCATCCAAGCAGAAGCTTTAAAATCCAGCTTGTGGGTCTCTATTTTCTTTTTTCCTTTGCTCAAAGACTGGCAATGCTCCAGATGGGGGTTTCTTCTATCAGCCTGGGGCTTGGGATGGAGGTGATGTGGAAGAGAGCAGCAGCTGCCTTTCGGTTGATACAGGGAATGTGAGAGAAAGAAGCTTTCGAGCCCTGAGCCATGGAGACTGGGGTGGTTTGTAATGCTACATAACCTAGCCTCTTCTGACTGAATTATCGCTAGAATTATGATTAGAACCAGTTAAAAAAGAAATGTTTATTAACAAATGCTTTTTTTTTGACAAGTTAAGCACGGAAAGCATCTTTTATTTATTTTTTATTTTTTGGAAAGCATCTTTTAGGCTAATACCTAAAATAGTTACAAGCAGAGGTGATATTCAAAATATTTAATAGATGGCACAGCACAGGCACATTAGAAACAGTGCGTGACCAGACTACAGTGCTGGGGTCCCCCTGCATTAATTCCGTATCATGGGAAGTTCCGGGTGGTCTTAGGAGAGGGGCCAGGGAAGTCAGGGTGGTGATGGGCACAGAGGGAACAGAGAAGTAGCTTACCGAGGAGTACAGAAGTATTTTGTATTTACCAAAGGCTAAGCCTGAAACACAGGGAGTAGCCTTGCTTATAGACATAATTTTATAAAAATCTTGTGGAATCTTTTTCTTAGATGAACATAAGGAAAAAAATTGGAACTTCAGAAATAATAATTTGAGTGAGGTTCTCAGAAGACAAATTTTTCAAAGGTAAGCAGACACTCTTTTAGCAGTCAAATGTGGAATTACGTAATAAGTAAGAATAATCCATAAATTTATAACAAATTTAAAACTTCTTAGGCTGAAAAAGCACATCTACCATGAATAAACAAATAATATTGGACCATGAAATAAACATATATTGCTTACTAGCAAATCTCCTCATAGCCTGGCACATAGTTTCTGTTTGGGTGTGAAGAAACACCTGTGAGTACATGTATGATGCCGATGGCAGAGACACTGGTTTTAGATTCATAGGTATTACATAAGGAGTTTAGTAAAATAATTACTAATTAGTATCCAATCATTAAGAAAAAGCAATTATTTTACTTTAGTTTTTTATTGCGGTAAATAGATGTTTAACAAAAATTTTGCCTCCTTCTTTAAAGACTTTATTTGAGAGACAGCGAGAGAGAGCACGGGTGGGGGAGGTGAGGGGAAGGAGGAGGGAGAAGCAGACTCCCTGCTGAGCACTGAGTAGGGAGGCCCAACAAGGCTTGATCCCAGGATCCCAGGATCATGACCTGAGCCAAAGGCATTAATCGATTGAGCCACCAAGCTGCCCCACATTTTGACATTTGTAAGTGTACAACTCATGGCATTAATCACATTTACAATGTGTGCATCTGTCATCGCTACTGATTTCCAAAACTTCTCATCACTCAGCAGAAACTCTGTACCCCTTAAGCAACAACTTTGCATTCCTCCCATCCCTGGGCCCTGGTAACCTTTAACTTACTTTCTGTCTCTGTGACTCTGCCTATTTTAGATAAAAAAAAAACAAAAAAACCAAAAAAAAAAACAAGTGGGTGGAGTGATACAGTATTTGTTCTGTTGTGTCTGCCTGCTTTCATTGGCATAATGTTTACAAAGTTCACCTATGTTGTAGCATGTGTTAAAACTTTGTTCCTTTTCATGGCTGAATAACACCCCATCATATATACAGGCCACATTTTGTTTATCTATTCACCGGGTGATGTACACTTGAGCTGCTTCTGCCTTTTGGCTATTACGAATAATGCTGCACGGACATTTGCGTACAATTACCAGTTTGAGCTCCAGTTTTCAATTCTATTTGGGTATATACTTGGAGTTGAATTAATGAGTCACCTGGTAATTCTATATTTAATAGTTCGAGAAACTGACAAACTTGTTTTCCACAGTGGCTGTACCACTTTACATTTCCACTGGCTATGTACAAGCTTCAGTAACACTTGTTATGTCACATGAAAAAAGTAGCCATACGAGTAGGTTTAGGGGAGTATATCACTGTGTTTTTGATTTGCATTTCTCTAATGACTAATGATGACATTGAGCATTTCTTCATGTGATCACTGACTACCTGAATATCTTCTTTGGAGTAACGTCTATTCAAGTTTTTTTCCCATTTTTAAACTGGGTTGTTTTATTGCTGTTATTGAGTTGTAGGAGGTCTTTATATATTCTGGCTTTAAGTCCTTATCAGATATATGATTTGCAAATATTTTCTCCCATTTTTTGGGCTCTCTTTTCACTTTCTTCATAATGTTCTTCAAGGCACACAAGTTTTGAATTTTTGATGAAGTCCAATCTATCTATGTTTTGTTCATGTTGCCTGTGTTATTGGTGTTGTACCTAAGACTTTAGTGCCATACCCAAGGTCATGAAGATTTTCCTTTATGTTTTCTTCTAAGCTTTTATAGTTTTAGCTCTTACATTTAGGTCTTTGACCCATTTTGAGTTAAACTTTTATGTGGTCCAAGGGCCCAATTTCTTTCTTTTGCATGTAAAAATCTAGTTGTCCCAGAAACTTATGTTGAGGAGATTATTCTTTCTCTATTGAATGGTTTTGGTACCCTTGTTGAAATAAGATGACCACAGACATGTGGGTTGATTTCTGGATTCTCACTTCTCTTCCACTGGTCTGTATGTCTATCCTTATACCAGTACCACGTAGTTTTGATTAGTATAGTTTTGAAGTTGGTTTTGAAATTAAGAAGTGGGAGTCCTCCAACTTGGTTCTTCTCTTTCAAGATTGTTGTGGCTATCTGGATTCCTTCCAATCTCATATGAATCTGACAACTGGCTTTCCTATTTCTGCAAAAAAAGGCTCCTGGAATTTGATAGGGATTGTTTTGAATCTGTAGTTTGCTTTGGTGGTTTTGATATCTAAATAATATTAAGTCTTCCAATTGATGGATAGGTGATGTTTTCCCATTTATTTGGGCCTTTTTAAATTTCTTTCAGCAGCGTTTTATAGCTTTTAATGTACAACTCTTTTACCTCCTTTCTTAGGTTTAATCTCAGATATTTCATTCTTTTGGCTGTTATTATAAATGGAATTGTTTTCTTAATTTCCTTTTCAGGTTGTTCACTGGAAAAGCATTTTTTATAATATCAATTTCATCTCTACTTAGGAGTAGTTTTGAGAAAATACACCTTTCATTAAGACTAGGTAATAGCTTTCCATATTGTCTAAGAAAATATTAAACTCGAAAAAAAAAAAAGAGAGTCTGTGAAGTTAGAATCAATAGAGCATAAAGGTTACCTCATTCATTCCCCTGTCTTAAGCTAGAATGTGTTAGATGACAATTGAGAATAACTCTAAGAACCTAAAGTGATGGGTAGTGCTTTCCCTCCTTAGTGAGTCAGGAGTCAGGGAAAGGGTCATGGCTAGGATGTTTTTATATTGAGTTGAAATAGTTTCCCTGCAGTTTTCACTCTTTGGTCCCAGGCCTATTAACCTAAGGACCACAGAAAGGCTACCCTAATGTATCGTACCCTAGACAAACCTACTTGGTGTGTTCTTGCTAGGGCAGGTGAGAGCCAGATGATCGGCTTCCTCCCTCTGGACATTACAGTCCCATTAATTTAACACTGGAGTGCAAAGTCCTAATTATACCATATTAGTTTACAGTTATATTAAATTGACATATAACATGACTAGATTTAGACATATGGTAATAAAGCACAGAAAAGAAAAAGTAAGTTTCTGTAAAGGAAGTTGCATGTCACGTGAAATATGAAGAAGCTGGATGTGATTTTGCACAGCTTAATTTCAGCACCTATACATTTAGATTTTGTGAAAAGAAAGGTATAAAACAGAGGGTACACTTAACATACTTTGTAACAATCATTTAACATGCTCCTGCTTACAGATAGAAGATACTATTTTATTTTTCCATAGACAAAGAATTCTAAGGGTGTAATGTTTTCTTATTTATTAAAAGAGTTATCTTTTATTGAAATGTGTACTCACAGCTTGAAGTGTTCCTGAATAAATAGGTTCATTTAGGAGGACATTATCTCCAGGATTAATGATCATTTCAAACACCTAACAAAAGAGGCATAGGTTAGTTTGGATAGCACTGTTTTCATTCTTAGAACCCCTTTTTGTTTGAGCTCACTAGGACTCTAGACTAGGAGCTGGCAAATTTTCTGTAAAGTACCAGATGGTACATATTTTGTGGGCCATAATATCTCCATTGCAACTATTGGTCTCTGCCTCTATAGTGAAAAGGCTGCTAACAACAATATATAAATCAATGGGTCTGACTGAGTTCCCATAAAACTCTATTTACAAAGTCAGATGAAGGCTGGATTTGACTCTTAAGCCATAGTTTCCCAAACTCTGTTCAAGAGTAAGGTAACTAGTTTGGCTCCTAAAGTTCATTTATTTCATTTATTCCTTCTTTGAAAATTCATTAAATATTTACTATAAGCCAAGGCTGGGTATGGTGTGGAGACAAAATGATGAGCATAGCAACATGGTTCCCACCCTCATGGAGCTACTAGTCCAATGGGAAAGCTAGACACTAACCAGATAATTACTCAGATAAACGTACATTTAAAAACAATGGCATGTGCTATTAAGTACAGATGCATAATGTTATAAGGGTTCACTGTAGGAGCACTTGGGCATTCAGGGACGTCGGGGCATCAGGGAAGGCTTCCTGGAGGAAGTGATGAGTTGGTATAGAGGATCACAATAGGTACATTTTGAGAAACTGAAAGAATTCTGTGGCTTGAAGAGCAAATATAAAGAGGATGGAGTGAAAGCAGACAGAAGTAGGCAGAGAAATACCATGTAGACATGCAAGCCACATGAAGCGAGTAAGAATTTCAGGTAGAAGCTGGGAAGGGGGAGTCACATTACCAGATATTCATGTTGGAAAGATCATTCTGGCTTCATTATGAAAGAATGAAAGGTGAGAGAGAATATATGTGGAGAGTGTGGGAAGTTTGAGGATTATCTGGAACCCTTTTGCTGCAATTCTGGGGAGAGATATGGGTGTAGCCTGAAAGATAGTGATGATGGAATTGGAGAGAACTGAGAAATATTTAGGAAATCCAAACCAACCGACCACAATTATGGATTATAGGGGAGTGAGGAAGAGAAGGCATGAAGAGTGACTCCTAGATTTCTGGCCACAGAGCTAGACAGATAGAGGGGGTGATGCTATTCACTGAAAAACAGAACCACAAACTCTCAGAGAAAGGAACAAGGTAACGAGTGTGTTTTGGTGTGAGCTGCCTTTGAAACATCTGTCACGGCACCAGGTAGACAGATGGGACCCATGGATTTGGAAGGAGCTTGGAAGTTACTGGCATATGACCAAGCACATGGGTGTGAATGGAGGTACCCAGGGAGAGTGTATGGATTCAGGGGAGAAGAGTTTCAAGGAGTGAGCCTTGAGGAACTCTGATAAATGATGGATGTATAAAGGAGGAGGACATTACAGAGGCAGGGCAAACTGGGCCAAAGAGGTATCACGAAAACCAGAGAAGTTCAGAAAGGATGGGAATATCAACAACGTGAAAGCAGATTTAGAGGTTAGGTAAGACAGGCTTGACAAATCTTAAGAAATTCTGCAGACAATATGATCTAGACAATAGATACTTCTCGCCTAAATAAAAGGGGGCTCCATTATAACAAAATTTTACATAATTCATGGAATCATCCTTTCTTTCCTTGTGGTGTGTCACAATCTTCAGTTCAAGCCTCTCCTTCCTATAATTTTAACCTGTATCTCATGACTAATAGTATGGCCATTACCGACTGAGATAGATGCTCTGGTTTCGGTTTCCCGGTTTGACCTACAACATTCCCTTCACCTTTTCCTTATGAGCTTTTGGCATTTTATGCCAAACAGCATCCTCCTCCGAAAAGCTTCTAAGTGATTCAGGCTTTAGAGGACAGCCCAGGACCAAACAAATGACTTGGGTGGCGTAGGTACTGTCGATAAATCAAATGAAAACCTAATCACATACATTCTCCATGTCAATTAGGGAACATGACAATGTCAAATATTGTAAATGAAAAGGACTGTTTATTACCTGGTAGCACTGTTTAATAGAGGTAGACAGAGACATAGGTGCCTAACATTACATCTATCTTGGAGAACAAAGTGGAAGGAAAAGTAAACCAGATTCTCACTCAGGCCTCCGTAATAAGCATGTCTGTAAGTGAGTGAGTTATTGGTATATCTGGCCATCTATGCTGCTATCTTCCTTTGTTACGACTAATGTTGAGACAGATGATGAAAAAATTACCTTGAGCATCATTCTGGGAGAAAAGTTCATAGCATACCTCCCTAAAAAAGTTTAATTAAAAAGAACTTTTTTTCATATTAATCTATAGAATCACAGACATTCCTCTTCAAGCAAACACTCAAATAGTAGCTAATTGCCTTTACTTTCCTAATTACATACAAAAAGAGGAAGGAAAAATTATATTCTTATTACATTACAAAAATTATATTCTTATTACATACATTATTCTGTAACAATAATTTAAAAGTCACTAAAGCTAACTAGATTGAAGCTTTCACATTTTCCTAAAAAGAAAAACAGAGCTATTCTGGCTTAACAGTCCTTTTTAGTCTAAATGTGAAGACTGAATATAGAGAATCATTATCTAGGACTAATTATTCATGAAAAAGAAAAGAAAGAAGAAACAGTTGAGACTGAGAACCACTGGTGGAGTCTCTTGTGAGAACTCCTGTTAAATGGTCACCAGATACCCAAAATGGCGGCTGTGAGGCTAACGAGGTCATCTGACCCCAGGTGAGCCCAACAATATAAACATTTCCCAGAACTCAGAGCTGGAAAGCACCCAATTGGCCCTGGTCGATTACAACGCTATAATAAATTACCCACTGCGCTATCTTGTATAACCAGCTACTCCTGCTTCTGCAAAAGAATAAGCCTACTGCTGTCGCTTTGCTACTGAATGGAGACAAGTCCACCTGGATATGTTCTGTTCCTTTGGAGACATGTCCACCAGGGTTTGCTTCATTTCTTTGGAAACATGCCCACCAGGACAGGTTTCGTCTCTTTAAAAACCCAGACTGCGCTAGGGTCAGGGCCCTCGCAGAGACCGACTCTAGCAGAGACCAGACTCTAGTGAGTCCTTGCTGGCCAGCTATAATAAACCCCTCATTGTTTAACCCTTAATGGTGTCGGCGGTGACTCACTGAGTGCGCCCGGTAACAATCGCCAGGGGTGGTTACACATCTGTGGACTTGCTGGAACCCAGGAGAGAGGCAGATGGAATAACAGAGAGAGAAAAAAAACTGGGGGAGAGGGGCATGGAGATAACAGGAGAATTAACCTAGAGAGAAGTCAGGGACAGACCACAGACCTAGATCTACAGAAGCACATCCAAGGAGACCAGATGTAAGCAGTGGTGGGCACAGATGATGACCTAAGCAGGCAGGCAAAGGAATAACATTTCATCTCAGGAGTATCAGGATGTGCTTCTGAAAAATTTAAAAATCCAGAGGCGCCTGGGTGGCTCAGTCATTAAACACCTGCCTTTGGCTCTCCCGGGATCCAGCCCTGCATCAGGCTCCCTGCTCGGGAGCCTGCTTGGGAGCCTGATTCTCCCTCTCTCATTCCCCCTACTTGTGTTCCCTCTCTAGCTGTGTTTATCTCTGTCGAATAAATAAAATCTTTAAAAAAAAAAGTATATATAGATAGATATCTATCTATCTATATATATCTCATGTGGTTAATGTCCCAGAGCTAGAATCATTAAAACAAGATTCCCATTAAGGAAGCACTCATCTCCTACCAAAAGCTTAATGAGCACTGCTTAAGGTTACCTGGCTCAGAGATTCAAGTTACATTTTGATTTATGTAGTTACAAAGTTGCACTAGGATTTTTAAATTTTTTAAAAAGATTTTATTTATTTATTTGACAGAGAGAAACACAGCTAGAGAGGGAACACAAGCAGGGGGAGTGAGAGAGGGAGAAGCAGGCTTCCTGAAGAGCAGGGAGCCAGATGTGGGGCTCGATCCCTGGACTCCAGGGTCATGACCTGAGCTGAAGACAGAGGCTTAACGACTGAGCCACCCAGGCGCCCCCACATGATCTATATTTAAGAAAAATCCGGTTGGTGAATGTCTCCAAGTTCCCAGTTTAAAATTCTAGGTAAAGACAAGACAGACTACCAGCAACTCATAAAACATGACCCTGTTATGGTTAGGTGAGAGATGACTGTATTTATGAATATATTTGATTCTTAATGTGGGGTTCCCTTTCCTTTCAGTCTTACCTTGCAAAGACCATCCTGGCTGCCAGATGTTAGGCATATGTCCATCTGTCCTTGGCTGGGTGGGTAATTGATGGTGGGAGGATTATGTAGTTTTACTTGTAACTGTTTCAGCCAGGACAACAGCTCTGGGATTCTGAAGCATAAAACATACTTTCAAATTTATAGTATTAAAAACCATAATAATTATAGACAAGAATTAAATGGTAGCTTTATCTCAGGCACTTTATTCAATTTAAAAAACCTCAAATGCTTTTTGCCAATATTAATAACCCTATTTAAAAGACAAGGCAACAGACTTAAAGATTAAGAAATTCACATAAAGTCAATCACCTCAGATTAAATGAGCTGAGATATGAATCTACAACTATCTTATTCCAAAGCCTATTCTCTTTCTTTTACACTACAGCACTCACTGCATAATCAATTCTTTGTTCTAGGAAAATTTTCTGAGGCTACCTAGAAGTTCAGTCTCAAGATCTTCGTATCATGGAAAGAAAATCCTATTGTACGTATTACATATAATTCAAATATACATAACATGTTACATTTCAATATATTTTTCAATCACAGAAGAAAGAAGGCTTTAATAAAGTATAATTTGTAGACACTCCATACATTACCCTTTATCATTGGAAGATCAGCTAAGGAAAGTCATAAAGCATGTGTTCCAGCTTGCTTTTAAGAAATTAAAGATATCTGGGGGGGGGGGGTGGTTGCCAGGATGGCTCAGTTGGTTAAGCATCTGCCTTTAGCTTTGGTCATGATCCTGGGGTCCTGGATCCAGTCCTGGTTGGGCTCTGTGCTCAGTGGGGAGTCTGCTTCTCCCTCTCCCTCTGCCCTTTCCCTGACTTGTTCTCTCTCTCTCTCTCAAATAAATAAAACCTTAAAATATATTAAAGGGCGCCTGGGTCGCTCAGAGGGTTAAGCCTCTGCCTTCAGCTCAGGTCATGGACTCAGGGTCCTGGGACACAGTCCCTCGTCGGGGCTCTCTGATCAGCAGGGAGCTTGGTTCCCTCTCATTCTCTGCCTCCCTCTCTGCCTATTGGTGGTCTCTCCCTCTGTCAAGTAAATAAATAAAATCTTTAAAAGATATATTAAAGACATCTGAACAGAGGGCAAAGTATTTGCATAACTGCCTGCAACTATTAAGGGAACACAATAATTACAAAATTTCCCCTGGAATTGCTGCTTCCTGGATTGTCCCTTTCTTCCTCCCTCCTAACCTGCTTCTCTTCCCTTAGCTATGTCATTTTTTCCCCTCCAGTCTCAGCTCCCATGATATTTCCTTGAACAAGGCTTCTCTGAGTCTCCCCACTATTTAAGGTCAAGGAGCAGTCACTGAGGAGGAAGCATTTAATAAACTTGTTGCCCTTAATTATTCTTTGAAAGCTCTTCCCCAAACATTTCTACCTGTGGAATACCCAGTTAAAAAAGACACATCACTTTATCAGTGGGCCTCAGAATATTGCTCATGAAAATGAACCAACAAAATGATGTTATCTGTTGATAACTACCCAGCACTTTGAGAATACTGAAGTGCTCTCTTCATCATCTCTTCATCAAATTGGATGGGCTTTCCATTTTTTATGGTGATAACAGCAGTCTTAAAAGGGAATGTGTTGGGATTTGGTGATCCAGTAGCCAAGGAGATAAGGGATTTCGGTGCCCTGTTCCATGTCTCAGCTACAATACATACGGAAGAGAAGAAACACTTTCATTGAAGACTTTGGTAAACAGAGATAGCGCAGTATATTGCATTATGATCAATGAAACTGTAAAACGGAACAATTTCTACTTTAAGAGATTCTATTTTAGAATATCAGTCTAAAATAAACATGTAAAATTCCTTTATCTGGACCTAGCTTACTGGTGGAGGAACCAAAGAATGGAGATGTCCAACTAAGGCAGAGCCAGGAGGAAGCTAAGCAAAAGGCCCACAATAACAGGAAACCCTCCTCTTCTCCATTTAGCGCCTACCAGCTCCTTAGGCTTCAGGGCTCACGCTCTCTCTCCAATTTCCCAGGCCCTCCCTACTCCGCACACATCTGCATATTGTGCCTAACATCCACTCATCCATCAGGGAAGAAAGAGTCTAGACGGCACACCCTCAATCTTCCAAGGACGTGTGCCCCAACACCCTGTCTCTATTGCTGCTCCCGCTACGCTCAAGCAGAGATACCCCATTCCCGGCTTTTCGTTCCAGCCCAAGTTCTCAGAGAACGAAATGTGTCCCCGTTTCAGGTTTGCCGGAGGGCCCCGCCGAGGGAGGCTCTGCAAGAACCCCCCACCGCTGGAGGACGGGCGCCGGCCCCGGACTCACTGGCGATTCGGATGGCAGAAGGCGTTCTCGCGGCGCTCGTGGCGGTGATGAACCGTGCGTAATTCATGTCTCTGATACCCGGAGACTATCTTCCG
The DNA here is from genome assembly GCA_004023965.1 of Spilogale gracilis. NCBI lineage: Eukaryota > Metazoa > Chordata > Mammalia > Carnivora > Mephitidae > Spilogale > Spilogale gracilis. The sequence continues at coordinate 61,681 of PITA01009488.1, read as the reverse complement.
TAGTTGAAAACTAGAAAAACCAAATAGCCGCGTCCAGTAGTGCCTCCGAACTCCGGAAACGCCACCTCGGTTGTACCTCCCGCCGCTGAAACTCCCGGCCGCAGGAGGCGTCCCGAACGGCCCCGCAGCGGACGGCTGATCCGCACAGTGCGCCGCAGACGAAGGGTCGCTGCCACTCCCGACCCGCGCCCTCGGGTCGCCGCTCGGGGTGGGGCTGGGTGCCGGGGCAGGTCCCGCCTCGCGGCCGGCCAGCCTCGCCCCCTCCCGCCCCGCGCCGCAGCCTATGGCCGACCGCCGCGCGCGCCTCCCCACCGGGGGTCAGCCAGGGTGGACGGCCGGCCGCGACCCATCAGCAGTCCTGGGCCAATGCCTGAGTCCTTCACAGCGAGCCCAACTCTTGACCTCACAGCAAGGGGTCACCGCAAGAGAGGTCGGGTTGGCCTGGACGACCGCCTGGGACCCTGCGGAGAGGCTGGAGGTAGGGGGTGGGTGGGGGGTGCGCCGATGCGCCGGAAGTCCCCGGGATCCTAATTCTTGAGTGCCATCTGGTGGTTGCTTTCGTCTATTGCAGCGGGCTTCCTAAACTGCTTTTGGTCTTTTTTTTTTTAATATTTAATTAATTTATTTGACACAGAGAGAGATCACAAGTAGGCAGAGAGGCAAGCAGAGAGAGAGGAGGAAGCAGGCTCCCTGCCGAGCAGAGAACCTGATGCGGGCCTCAATTCTAGGACGCTGAGATCATGACTTGAGCTGAAAGCAGAGGCTTTAACCCACTGAGCCACCCAGGCGCCCTGCTTTTTCTCACAATTCCGTGCAGCTTGTGGTTACCTGGAGTCCTCTGATGAAGACGTTAGCGCCTTTCATCCCCTCAGACACTGTTGTGTTTCATACTGACTGTTCCTATTATAGCTATAGACACTATCCCAGGAAGTCACCCAGACGACCCGGCACGTCACTTTCTCCAAGATCTGAACGTTTTAGAATGAAGGGGGCGTGCTGAAACAAATTTTGGAAGAATCACTCTGAGGGTCTCCTCAAATTTTACTGTCTTTCCTCCTCTTGGATTTTCTGACTATTCTTTATGGACTCCGGTTAGACTTAGGACTCAGATTCATCTCTTTGGGTCTAGAACGCGGCCCTCTTTTCTTACAGTGTAATTCTCCCCATGTCCCCCTTCCATTTGCACCACCTTCCACCCCATTTTCTCTGTGATTCACCTTCCTGAGTCACCAAAATGGAACACACAGTTTTGCATGTGAGCACTTAATGAGAGAAGATTTTGAGACAGCCCCTCTTTTTTTTTTTTTTTTTTTTTTTATTCCTAGGTGGATATTTGAATACTTACTGGATGAGTTTTGACATATTGTCAAAGGGCTTTTTTCTAGACAGAAATAGGTTGGTCCAGAAGTCACTTCTATCCTTATCCCAGGATAAGGCAACAAAAGGGTGAGATATACCAGTGAAATCTTTATACCAGCAGCTGAATGGAAGAAGGGAATTTCATTAGTAATGCTGCTAGAAACCCAAGAAACAGTGGGCTTCTGGATTCAGATACTTCACGTGGTTTAAATCCCACCTAATGATTTACCAGCCGCATGTGTTTGGACAGGTTACTTCTTTATGCATGAGTTTTCTCACAGAGCTGTGGACAGGATTAAATGAGAGAATCCATATTAAGCACATGAGCACTGCAGCCTGCATATTTGTAAAAACACTCAATAAATTTTAGCTCTTATCCTAAGTGGTTATGATGTTTTTACATAAATACTCAGCCTCCAAAAGTTTTTGGCTGGAGAAACTACTTGGCATCTCTTAAGGCAAGTTGTGTTCTTAGTTAATTCATGCATGCATTAAGTATCTTTTTGAGATTGTCTATTTTAAAGAGGGTTGCTCCTAAATGTCCCCAAAAATTAGCTCTAAAAGCTTTAAATACATCTAAATAAGGTATAGATAGACAGGGTTAAGTATGAAATGTAACTAGAAATGTTGGTGTTACTGGAGACTGCAGCTTCTTTTTGTCTCCAATAATCTGGTTCTCTTAGACACTTAACAGAAACCTAAACTTCCCTTTGGTAGTAGGAAAGGGTGAAGGCAATTTGGAGTTTTGGAATAAGAAAATGTTCAAGACGAGCTTTTGCAACCACATTCATGCGCAGTTCTATGATTCTTATAGTATCTATTATATAGACATTAAAAATAGTGCAGAACTAGTCCTACCCCTCCATTATCCCCTCCCCCGCCAATTAATAGAATACAATTCCAGGAACCTGAACTAAAGAGATTTAAGGCCATCAAGTCATAAGATGCGGGTTCTCAACCTTAAACACTTTGCTGAATTTTTTTTGGGGGGGGCCTGCCCTGGAGTTGGATAGGTGAGATGGTTGAGGGTTTGACTGGTTATAAGTGGGGTGAGGATTGAGGCCAGGTTCAAGGGCAGGTAACGGGCCCTTGAGGGAGGGCTAAACGGAATGCATGGGACCATAGGATCACATTCAGAAAATGCAAGGCAGAAAATGGTTACTGTGATGGGAAAGGGACAGTCAAGAGTTAAGTTGGAGAGTGCTTACCTGACAAACAGAAGCTGAAAACTGATTGCCAGAGAAATCAAACAGACCAGACTTTGAATTTGAAGGAGCGACAGCAGAAGGAGTTCTCCCGCGCTAGTAAGATGAATGAGCAAGGTCCACAGCTCAGTTCTGCCTTTTTAAAGTCTTGGCATAGGACTGCCTGTGGATAGAATTAAAGGGGACGGTTCTTCTGGATTCTGGATCCATTCTCTAAAGATTCATTGAGTGCTTGCTCTGTGCTAGGAACTGTAATAAATTTAAAAATATAACTGAGACAAGTCTGGAAGATAAAGTGTTTGCTGGTTGAGTTAACAATTTCATATAATTCAACATCCTTAGCAGAAGTGCAAGCTGCTAAGGAAAGCAGAGAGAAGGTAATGGTTCTTTCTAATGGACTCAAGTTTCCTATTGGGTTATAAGTATAAGCTTCCTATTATGATCTTGGTTGTGCTCATAGTTTAAAATCAAGCAGGGTGACACCTAGGCTGATTGCCATCTTTTACTACTTTCACTTAAAGGTTAAGTCATTATGGGAAGATTTGTTCCTCACCTGACAGATTTACCGCAGAACCTTTTCCATAATCCGTGAGGGAATCAAATTTCAATACACCAAATCTGTTCAAAGAAATGTTGCTGACATTTCTAATTTGCATACTTTGGGGCTAGACTGTTGAGACAATTTGGGGTGATAAAAGGAGATGGAAATGTGAATGTTTGGGGGGCTGGTGTGGGAAAGTATATTATTATCTATTGTTGTGTGATGTTATCCCCAAACTTACCCTATATTATTCTTCTGGGGTTTCTATAACAAAATACTATAGATTGAGTAGCTTAAACAACAGACATTGAGTGGCTTAAACAACATTATTTTCTCACAGTTCTGGAGGCTGGAAGTCCAAGGTCAAGATGTCACCAGGGTGGGTTTCTCTTGGGGCCCCTCTCCTTGGCTTGCAGATATCTGCCTTCTCCCTGTGTCCTCAAATGGCCTTTTCTTTGTGTGTGTCCATCCCTGGTGTTTCTTCTACTTCTTCTTCTCTCTCTCTCTTTTTAAGATTTTATTTATTTATTTGACAGAGAGAGAGAGATAATGAAAGAGGGAACAGAACCAGGAAGAGTGGGAGAGGGAGAGGCAGGCTTCCTGCTGAGCTTGATCCCAGGACCCTGGGACTATGGCCTGATCTAAAGACAGATGCTTAACGACTGAGCCACCCAGGGGCCCCAGTTTCTTCCTCTTCTTATAAGGACATCTGTCATATTGGCTTAGGGCCTGACCCTCACAGTCTCATTAATTTTAATTCCCTCTTTAAAGGCTCTGTCTCCAAATACAGTCACTTGAGGGTTTAGGGTTCCAACATATAAATATAGGGTGGGGACATAGTTCAGTCCATAACAACAGTTAAAACATCAAACGCTTCTCTCATAATTTCTGTGGGTCAGGAATTCAGTAGCCATTTAGCAGTCCGTTTTGGCTGGGTGGTCTCAGGAAGTGGAGGTGAAGATAATGGTTAAGGCTGCAGTCATCTGAAAACTTGTCTGGATGATGGTCTGCTTCCAAAGTGTTTCATTCACATGATGTGTTAGTTTCCTGGGGCTGCTGGAACGAAGTACCCCAGACTAGGTGACTTAGAGCAGCAGAAATGTACCATCTCTCTTCTGACGGCTAGAAGTGAAAGATCAAGGTGTTGGCAGGGTGGTTCTTTCAGAGAACTGGGAGGGAGAATCAGTACCATGCCTGTCTCCTGCTTACCATGGTCTGCTGGGTCTTTGATGTTTGTGCTTGCCTTGTCCTCATCTCTGCCGTCATCTCCACACGGCATTCTCCCTATGTGCATCTCTCTTCCCTTTTTTATAAGGACATCATCATATTGAATTATGACTGGTATAATCTCTCTGACTTGATTCCTGCCTTAATTTTACTCCACTACCCTGACTAATATTTTTGCCTAATTTGACCTAACCCCACATCCCATCTACAGTAGTTTTAAAAACTCATCTTTTTTGGGCTCATCTTAATGACTTTATTCTAATTTGATTACCTTGGTAAAACTCTATTTTATAGAAGGCCATATTTTTAGGTACTGTGGTACCTAAGTTAAGACTCCAACTTATCTTTTAGAGGGAGACACAATTTAACCCATAACACATGACTCTGGGCTGAAGACCTCTTGCTGGCCATCTGTAGAACTCAGTTGCTTTCCACATGTACCTGTCCGTAGAGCTGCTTGAATGTCTGCATGACATGAACAATTTCCCTCAGGTTGAGTGACCCAAGAGAGAAAGAAAGAGGCTTCAGTGCCTTCCATGACCTTGTCTTGGAAATCACACTATCACTTTTGCCATATTCTGTTTATTAGAAATGATTCTCTGAGTCCAGTCCACTCTCGAAGGGAGGGGGAATCATGGTCTACTTTTTGAAGGAGTATCCTGAAATTTGGATTTAAAAAAAATATTTTATTTTTAAGTAGTTTCTTTTTTTTTTTTTTAAGATTTTATTTATTTATTTGACACAGAGAGAGATATCACAAGGCAGAGAGGCAGGCAGAGAAAGGGGAAGAAGCAGGCTCCCTGCTGAGCAGAGAGCCCAATGCGGGCCTCGATCCCAGGACCCTGAGATCATGACCTGAGCCAAAGGCAGAGGCTTTAACCCACTGAGCTACCCAGGCGCCCTTTTAAGTAGTTTCTACAACCAACATGGGGCTCAAACGTAAAACACCAAGATCAAGAGTCACATGCTCTACTGACTGAGCCAGTCAGGTGCCCCGTGGGTATTTTTTAAAACTACTGTAGATGGGATGTGGGGTTAGGTCAAATTAGGCAAAAATATTAGTCAGGGTAGTGGAGTAAAATTAAGGCAGGAATCAAGTCAGAGAGATTATACCAGTCATAAATACTCGAGTCAGTCACTGAACACTCAAGGAAGGAGGAACTGAGTAGTTAGATAGCTAAGATTAGTTATTAGAGAAACTAAACAAAAGAGATTATTATGTGTAAAAAGAGAAAGAATTTTTTTGAGGAAAAAAGTGATACCTGCAAAGCTGCCTTTTTGATTTCAGATACTGGAATTTTCAGCTTTATAATTTCTATTTGGCCCTTTATAAAGTTTCTATTTTTCTGTTGATATCAGGTATATTGTTCATCATTATAAACATGTTTTCTGGGAACATTGTAAGGCCAAGGAAAACACTAATAGTTGGGTTAGCATTGTTATACTTGTTGCTCTCAAATCCTTGTCTGCTAATTAAAACATCTGGGTTATCTCTGAGTTAATTTCCTTTGCCATTTTTTCCTGAGATGAATTCACATTCTTCTCGTCCTTAATATATTGACTATTTTTGAATTCACCCTGGCATTGTGCTGTAAAGACTCTGAATTCTGTTATATTCCTCTAAAAGTATGGAGATTTTTCTTTCAGCAGACAATTGGTTCAAATCAAAGTATAATTTTTATCTCTTAGCCGGTGGTTCAAATCTCAGTTCAGCTGTTTATCTTTAGCTGGACTGTTTTGAGTATTTTTCTGTGAATGCTGCATGGTTCAAGGATCAGTTGGGGACTTGGGGCAGAGAATACACAGGCTTATACACAGGATTTAGGATACCCTCTCTCAGACTCTCTTTTTCCTGGGATTTTACCCTTCACTTCTTGGTGCCCATGGTTGCCCTGAAATCTATCCTTTTGTTCTTTAGACCAGAGAGACTGCATTTTTTCCCCTGGAGCTAACGGCCCCGTGGTGATGTTGATTTTGCTGTGTTCTTACACTAGAAGTTGCAAAAATAAGAATCTCTTCTTTCCAGTACAGATTCCCTCCACCTTATGCAGGCTTTTGTTCACTCTCGAGACTCTGGGTTTTCTTTTTCTTTTTCTTTTTTTTCTTCCCCTCCCTCCCTTCCTCCCTTCCTTTCTTCTCGCATTTTGGGCAGAACTTCTATTTGTTATCCTCAGGGGGTTTCGGTGCAGTAGCAGCATACTTTCTTTTTTTTTTTTTTTTTAAGATTTTATTTATTTGACAGAGAGAAACACAGACAGAGAGGGAACACAAGCAGGGGGAGTGAAAGAGGGAGAAGCAGGCTTCCCGCCGAGCAGGGAGCCCGATGTGGGACTTGATCCCGGGTCTCCAGGATCATGACCTGAGCCGAAGGCAGTCGCCCAACCAACTGAGCCACCCAGGCGTCCCACAGCATACTTTCTTATATCCAAAGTAGAAACCTCTGGCTGTGGCCCTTTTATTTTATTTTATTTTTCCAGTTTCTTTTATCTATCTATCTATCTATCTATCTATCTATCTATCTATCTATCTATCATCTATCTATCTATCTATCCATCTATCATCTATCTATCATCTATCTATCTATCATCATCTATCTATCATCATCTATCTATTTATTTATTTAATTTCCCATGACCCAGACACCCTATCCCTATACCCCCATCCCCAGAAGCCCTTAGTTTGTTTCCTGAGATTAAGAGTCTCTTATGGTTTGTCTCCCTCCCCAGTCCCATCTTGTTTTATTTTATTCCCTCCCTAGCCCCTGCAACCAAATTCCTCACATAAGAGAGATCATATGATAATTGTCTTTCTCTGATTGACTTATTTGATTCAGCATAATACTGTCCAGTTCCATCCACGTCATTGCAAATGGCAGGATTTCATTCTTTTTGATGGCTGCATAGTATTCCATCGTATAAATACCACATCTTCTTGACCCATTCATCTGTTTATGGATATCTAGATTCTTTCCATAGTTTGGCTGTTGTAGACATTGCTGCTATAAACATTCAGGTGCCTGTGCCCCTTCAGGTCACAACATTTGTATCTTTAGGGTAAATACCCAGTAGTGTGATTGGTTGGGTCGTAAGGTAGCTCTATTTTCAACTTCTTGAGGAATCTCCGTACTGTTTTTCAGAGTGGCTGCATCCCCACCAACAGTGTAGGAGGGCTCTCCTTTCCCTGCATCCTCCCCAATACCTGTTAATCCCTGACTGGTTAATTCTAGCCATTTGGACTGATGTAAGGCGGTATCTCACTGGTTTTGATTTGTAGTTCTCTGAGGCTGACGGATGTTGAGCACTTTTTCATGTGTCTGTTGGTCATTTGGCTGTCTTCTTTGGAGAAATGTCTGTTCATGTCTTCTGCCCATTTCTTGATTTGGTGTTGAGTTTGAGGAATTCTTTATAGATTTTGGATACTTGCACTTTATCTGATACGTCATTTGCAAATATCTTCTCCCATTCTGCGGATTGTCTTTTGGTTTTGTTGACTGTGTCCTTTGCTGTGCAAAAGCTTTTGATCTTGATGAAGTCCAGTAGTTCATTTTTGCCCTTGCTTCCCTTGCCTTTGGAGATGTTTCTAGGAAGAAGTTGCTGTGGCTGAGGTCAAAGAGGTTGCTGTCTATGTTCTCCTCAAGGATTTGGACGGATTCCTGTCTCACATTGAGGTCCTCCATCCCTTTGAGTCTGTTTTTGTGTGTGGTGTAGGAAATGATCTAGTTTCATTTTTTCTGCATGTGACTGCCCAGTTTTCCCAACACCATTTGTTGAAGAGACTGTCTTTTTTCCATTAGACATTCTTTCCTGCTTTGTCAAAGATGAGTTGACCATAGAGTTGAGGGTTCATTTCTGGGCTCTCTATTCTGTTCCATTGATCTATGTGTCTGTTTTTGTGTCAGTACCAAACTGTCTTGATGATTACAGCTTTGTAATAGAGCTTGAAGTCTGGACTTGTGATGCCATCAACTTTCTTTTTTTTAACATTCCTCTCACTTTCCATTCAGCTTTGGAGGACGGGAATGAAGATGCCGGCCTCCAGATCTATGGCCTGAGGAGCCCAGAGCTCGGGGCCCCGCTCCCCGCCCTCAGAGAAAAGGAGTCAATCACACCTGTCTTCCTGGTCTCCAGCTATGGTCCGTGCTCACCCAGTGTGTGACCAAGCGTTTCTATCTCTGGTGCTTGGCCCTGTTTGGAGTCTCCAAACCCAGCAGATTCCTGCAGCACACTCCCACGCCACTCCTCCCAGGGGAAGAAGAGGGGTCTCTCTGGATCTGCCACTAGTGGCATCCCTACTCGAAGAGCAGTGGCCCCACTGCGCCTCGGATCACAGTTTAAGGTAAGCCCGAGCTGAGAGCCCACCCCTTGACTCCATCTCTGCAGTCGGCTTTCCCACTCTGATACTTGGGAACTCTACTAGGCTCAGGCACCCAGGTCCTTCTGTGACCCTGCGGGTCCTGAGACCACACTGTCCCAGCGAGGGTTTCACCCCCTGCTTAGCCTCTAGGGTGACATTCCTCGGTGGAGCAGACTTTTAAAGGTTCCAATTTTGTGCTCTGCTGCTCTACTGCTGGCCGTTCTGCATGGGGTCTGTTTTTCCAAATGTCACCTTGGATTCACTTCTCTGCATATCCTACCTTTCATTAAGTGGTCACTTTTCTGTTCCTAGAATTTCTGCTCTTCTTCTTTTCCATCTCCTTTTGGGTTTGTAGGTGTTCTGACTGGTTTGATAACTAGCTGAACTCCTGGGACCTGATGATATCTAGGTCTCCTACTTCTCCACCATCTTGCTCCTTCTCCGGCGACAGCCCTTTTAAAAGGAGGGGATGTAATATGGTACAGTGAGTGATTTCAGCCTATATATAAGTGCCTAATAATTATCAGCTGCTTTCATTCTTATTCTCAGCAATAGTAAATTAGAAATATTAATGATAATCAGCAATGTTGATCATAAAAGAGGCAACTCAGAATATTCTGAGAAACCTTACTTAGAAAGGATTTTTAAAAAGTTTTTTTATTTTTTAACGATTTTATTTATTTATTTGTCAGAAAGAGAGAGAAAGAGAGCGTGATGGTGCACAAACTGGGGGAGCAGCAGACAGAGGGAGAAGCAGGCTCCCCACTGAGCAGGGAGTCCAATGCGGACTCCATCCCAGGACCTTGGGATCATGACCAGAGTTGAAGGCAGTTGCTTAACCTGGAAACCATCCCTAGAAAAGATTTACCTTTAGGATTTCTCAGAAGCCTAAGAGAACTAAATCTATTATATTAAAAAGAATTACTACGTGTTTACTGATTACAAACTTGTGCTGAGTTTACTAAAACAACATGAAATTCCCATTATTGATGAGCAAATATATAAATGGATAGGTTCAACAGGTCATATAAGTCAACAAACAATGATAGAACAGTGTGAAAACTACAAAGTTTCTGAGCAAAGTACATATAAAAGCACACAGATGGCAATGATAAATTTTAAAGGAGAGACTTCCGTCACTTATCATATTTACCACAGAATCTAGCTGTGAGAGGTTTGTTTTTGGCAATCAAGTTTATAAGTAAGTATTTTGAGCTTAAAATCTATGGTAGGGGTGCCTGGGTGGCTCAGTTGGTTAAGCGACTGCCTTCAGCTCAGGTCATGATCCTGGAGACCCGGGGTCGAGCCCCACATCGGGCTTCCTGCTTGGTGGGAAGCCTGCTTCTCCCTCTCTCAATCCCCCTGCTTGTGTTCCCTCTCTCTCTGTGTTTCTCTCAATAAATAAATAAAATCTTTAAAAAAATCTATGATAAAGAAGAGTATGTGATATCTCACCTTCCCAACTATTAGAACTACAATATGGACATAAACTCAGAAAACAAATAGAAATGTTTGGTCTGCTGACTTTTTTTCCTCCCAAAAGAAGTATGCAGGTGGCAGCTGAAGCAAGAGTCAAAATAGAGAGCGACGGGGTATATATTATCCTTCCTGGTGAGTGGAAGCCCCCAGAGCAAGGGTTGATTTGAAAAACATTTGTTTTGTATTGCTTTAATAAGCACTGGGAAGGGCTGAGAAGAAAAGCAAAGAGTGCTGTGATAGTATATAATGGTGTGTCTCGACCCACGGGTAGTCAACGGAGACCCTAGAGGGGGAGTGAGAATGATAGGACAAGAGACACGAGAGATGGAGACAAGACAGGATTCTGATCAAGTCTCATTTATTGGCAAGTTCAAGGGGGTAATTATAGGGCAGGCAGCGAGGGGAGTTTCTATAGCAGGTATCTTTAAGTAACTAAACCACAAAGATAAAAGATAGCATAACGGAACATATTGCTTGCCATCAATGGCATTCCAGTATGAGCTGTTCCGGGGAGTAGAGCTTGCACGAAAACAGCTTATCAGAAGTTGGGCGTAAATGGCCTTGCCAGTCAGCAGCTGGGCGCAGGTAGCCTTGCCAAGGTCCGGCCTCCCACAATGGTGCAGTGATGTAGTCTCAGGGTTGAAGGGAGACAGTCTTCTGAGGAAGAGTTGTTTCCACTGAGATCTAAAGGTTAAGTAGAGGGGCGCATGGGTGGGGCAGTCAGTTAAGTGTCTGACTCTTGGTTTTAGTTCAGGTCTGATCTCAGGGTTGTGAGATCAAGCCCCAGGTCAGGCTCTGCAGTCAGTGTGTAGTCTGCTTGGGTTTCTCCCTCCCCTGCCCTCTGCTTCTCCTCTTTCTTGCTCTCTCTCACTCTCAAATAAATCTTGAAAAAAAAAGATAAAGGCTGAGTAGAAGTAGGCAAATCTAGAGTAGGTGAAAGAGAGAGCACTCCCAGCAGTAGAAACAGAATATGCAGTGGTTTCTTAGATAAAGAAACATGGTATATTCAAGGAAGTGAAAGGAGGCTAGAAACGGAAGAGTTGAGCTGGAAGAGATGCAACTAGGGAGACAGGTCAAATCACACTAGTTTTTGTAGGCTCTAGTCAAGATTTTAGTTCTTATCCTGACAGTGAGGGAAAATGGCTGAGTTGGGTAGATAAAGTAAATACCACAACAAAATGACTCGAATGAATTTTTTTGTTTCCCAGTGCATATAAAAATTGATGCTTACACTATGCTGTAGTTTATGAAATGTATAATGGCATTATATAATTAATTCTATATTATACGTAATATAACATGTTATCATATTGTATAATGATATAATAAATATATGTTATATGTAATATAGAACACATAATATATAATATCATTGTTATATTGTATAATTATATAATATGTAATCATATAATATATAACATATAGAACATGTTATATTGTATAATATATAATATAGATAACATAATTATATAACATATCACAATATAACAACAGATACAACATATTATATTATATTGTATAATTATATACTTATATATATATAATTATATATTGTATAATATTGTATATATATAAACTATATATATATAGTATATTTATACAATAACTATATATAATTATATATAGTATAATATTGTATAATAATATATATAAATATATATATAAAATATATATAAAAATAATAATATAATTATATATATATGTACATCCCTTAATTGAAGAAATACTGTACTGCTAAAGAATGCTAACCATCATTGAGCTTTCAGTGAGTATGAATCTTTTTACTGGTGGATGGTCTTGCCTCCTTTTGGATGGCGGCTAACTGATTGGGGTGGTGATTGCTGAAGGTTGGGGTGACTGTGGCAACTTCTTAAAATAAGACAACAGTGAAATTTGCTGCATTGATTGACCCTTCTATTCATGAGGATTTCTCTGTGGCATGAGATGCTGTTGGATAGCATTTTACCCACAGTAGAACTTCTTTCAGAATTGGAGTCAATCCCCTCAAACCCTGATGCTGCTTTATCAACTAAGTTTACATGGTATTCTCAATCCTTTGTTGTTATTTCAATAGTCTTCACAGCATCTTCACCAGGAGTAGATTCTGTCTCCAGAAACCACTTTCTTTGCTCAGCCATGAGGGATTTCTCATCCATTAGCTTTATATTGAGACTGCAGTAATTCAGCCACAGCTTCAGGCTCCATTTCTTTCTTTCTTCTTCTTTTTTTTTTTTTCGTTTTTATTTTAATTCCAGTTAAAATATAACAGCGTTATATTAGTTTCAGGTGTTCACTAAAGTGATTTAACAATTCTCTACATGCTCACTGCTCATAACAAGTGCCCTCCTTAGAGGCCATCACCTATTTCACCCATCCCCCAACCACCTCCCCTCTGGGAACGCTCAGTTTGTTCTCTATAATTAAAAAAAAAAAAAGTCTGGGGCACCTGGGTGGCTCAGTCGTTAGGCGTCTGCCTTTGGCTCAGGTCATGATCCAGGAGACCCGGGATCGAGTCCCGCATCGGGCTCCCTGCTCAGCCAGAAGCCTGCTTCTCCCTCTCTCACTCCCCCTGCTTGTGTTCCCTCTCTAGCTGTGGTTCTCTCTGTCAGATAAATAAAATCTTTTTTTTTAAAAAAAGGTCTGTTTCTTGCTATGTCTCTCTTATTTTTTTTCCTTTTTGCTTGTTTGTTTTGTATCTTCTACTTATGAGTGAAATAATGTGTATTTGTCTTTCTCTGGTTTTTTTTTTTTTTAAGATTTTATTTTAATTTAGTTGACAGTGCAGAAGAGAGCACAAACAGAGGGAGTGGCAGAAGTAAGCTCCCCGATGAGCAGGGAGCCCAGTTCAGGGCTCCATCCCAGGACTCTGGGATCATAACCTGAGCCAAAGGCAGATGCTCAACTCACTGGGCCACCCAGGCACCCCAGTGACTGACTTATTTCAATTAGCATTTTACTCTCTAGCTCTACCCATGTCACTGTAGATGACAAGATTTCATTCTTTTTTATGCCTGAATAGTATGAGTATGTATAGAATTGTTGAATCACTATAGTGTGTGTGTATATACAATATTAAAATTATAAAATTATAAAAGTAACACTTTAAATTTCCTTCAAGAACTTTTCCGTTGCATTCAGAACTCTGCTGTTTGACACAAGAGGCCTAGCTTTCAGTCTATCTCCTCTTTTGGCAGGCCTTCCCCCTTAAGTTTAATCATTTCTAGCTTTTGATTTAAAGTGGAGACATGTGACTCTTCCTTTTACTTGAACACTTAGGGGCCATTGTAGGGTTATTAATTGGCCTAATTTCGATGTCGTTGGGTCTCCGGAAATAGGGAGGCTTGAGAACAGGAGGAGAGGAGGATAACTGGGTCAATGGGTCAGTCAGAACACATAACATTTACTGAGTTTGCTGTCTTGTACAGGTGTAGTTTGTAACACCCCCAAAACAATTACAATAGTAACATCAAAGATCCCTAACCAAAGGTCACCATAATAAATATAATCATAATGAAAAAGTTTGAAATACTGTGAAAATTACCAAAATGTGACCCAGAGACATGAAGTGAGCAAATGCTGTTGGAAAAATGCCAATAGACTTGCCTGATGCAGAGTTGTGATTAGACCTTCAACTTATAAAAAATGCAGTATCCGTAAAGTACAATAAAGTGAAGTGCAATCAAATACGTGTATTGAGTTAGGATCGTAGGAGGAGGTTAGATTTGGGGGGTACTGTTGTGAGTTTAGAAGGAATGACAGTGCTTCTATTAGTTTTACCTACATCAGGATACCAGCGTACGGAATGGCGGGCTTTGTAATCACAAGAGTATTGAATGGGCTGGTTGTGAATGTGGAACAGGATTTGCATTAGTTTTTCTTGGTGACTTGGGCAAGTAATAGGATGGTCAACAGTAAAATGCTTCAAGCTTCAACCATTAGGAAATGGTACCACTGTGTAGGCAGTTGGGTAGACCAGAGAAGAAGAGAAGAACCATGATCATGTTTATTTATAGAAATAAACTTCTCCTCCAAGCTACCGGCTGGCATTGGTGTTTGCATGAAGCCCTTGGCCAAATGGAAGGGGAAATGGAGCAGTGTAGCCCCCAGTCAGGCTGAGAAGTACTGACTTTGTTTTCCTTGTCTTTCTTTCCTATCTTCAAACTCTCCAGGGTAGTGGCGCCCTCTCTCAGAAAGAGTTAAGACCTATGTTTCTACGCGGCATTCTCAGGGCTTGCTTGAGTGAATGTTGACTTGAGGACTTGGCTTAAATGACAAGGTCAGGTGACAATGACTGGGCATGTTTGGAGTAGTGACAGTTCTTTAATTCTTGAAAGCTACATTTTTGCTTTTTTGGGCTGGTTGAATGAAATTTGATATTTATCCTCCTAGAAACACTGTTATAAATGGTGCATGAATGTTTCGTAAATTATTTCCATTAAAATATATCCTGAGTTAAAACTTGGATTTCCGGAAAAATCGATCTGATCAGATTTAGTCTAATGTGACTTGAGGAAATTTGATTGCATTCTGTGCCATTATTTCAAAAAGCATTTACTGAACACTTTGTATTTCTTAGGTACATGTTAGGCACAGAGGATATACTAGTGAACGCAGCAGATGTAGTCCATGCTCTCGTGGAGTTTATGCATTAAATACATAACTAAAAGAGCATGAGCAATAGAAGGTTAGTAAGAAGAGGTGAGAAAACATGACAAGGTTGAAGAGACTAAAGAAGTTCGATATGGCTGGAGTTGAGAGAGTAATGAACAAGAAGTTCGTCAAGAGATGAGTGTTAAATGGGAACTAGGGTAATCCAGGGAGAGAAACAAAACAACAGAGACTTTGGACACAGAAACAAACTGAGGGACTTGGAGGGAAGGGGGTGGAGGGATGGGAGAGCCTGGTGGTGGGTACTGGGGACACCTAAAGCGTGGAACACTGGGTGTGGGGAATGGGGAATGAATCTTGGAACACTGGAAAAAAAAATTTAAGTAACAATAAAAAAAAAGAGAGATGAGTGTTGACTTTGGATGGCAGGCTGGCAAGATCACAGAAGGCTTTGTTTTCCATATTGAAGATGGTGAACTGTATTCTAGTTATACCAGATGTGTTTTATTCAAGGGAGTGGTGTGTCCATATGTGTTTTTTTAAGGTCACTCTGGCTACTGAGTAGGTTTGAAGAAGGGCAAAAATAACTGAGCCAGTTAGGTTTTTTGGTTTATTGTTTTTTGTTTTTTAAATAGTAACAAGATTGACAGATGATGGAGGCTTGTGTGAGATGGTGGGAGTGGGAATGGAGGAAACAAATGGATTTGAGAGGCACTGGATGGGTAGAATAGAGATCTGTGATTGGATTCATGTGGAGAGGGAGGAGCCAAGAGTGAGTCAAGGTATTGATTTCCTGGTATGGCCATAACAAATTACCACCAGCAGGGTGACTGAAAACAACAAAAGATTATTCTCTCCCAGTTCTGGAGGCTGGAGCTCCAAAATCAAGATGTCAGCAGAACCACACTCCTTCTAAAGGCTTTAGGGAAGAATCTTTTTTTGCTCTTTCTAGCTTCTGTTGGTTGCTTGCAATCTGTGGCATTCTGTGGCTTGTAGCTGTAAGCATCCGATTTTTGCCTCTGTCTTCACATGGTCTTCTCTCCTGTGTGTCTCATTTTGCATATATGGACATTTGTTATTGGATTTAGAACCTACCTTAATTCAGTATGACTTTCTTAATTTGCCTACATCTGCAAAAACCCTGTTTACAAATAAGGTCACATGTATAGGTTCTGTGTAGAACAGATTTTAGGGGATACGGTTCAACCTGCCACAGCCAGTGACTAAAGGGGCCTAAGATAAAGAGATAAGAGGACAACTGGAGGAGGGCAGGCAATGGTGAGGACAACAGAGAAAGAGAGTGCTTTGAGAAGGACTGGTCACTGCTGGGAGGAATGACGTATCTTAAAACAGCTCACTGCTACTCAGTCTCTCGCACCTGGGATGCTCTTCAGTCATCTCAAATTCAGCAGATGCAAACACGGACTGTGCTGCTTTCCCTAAGCATGTTTCTCCCACGGTTCCTCCTCTTAGGAAATGGTACCACTGTGTAGGCATTTGGGTAGACCATAATATTCTTGCAAGAGCCCTTCTAAAATTATGTGTCTGCTTCTTTCTAGCTACTGCCAACAGCCTATAAGTCATTATAAGTCACTTTCTGAGCCTTGAAACCAGCCTCCCTATATCTCCTGTGATCACACTGCAGCCAAAATGAACTTTTTATTTTTTTAATTTTTTAATTTTTTAATTTTTAAAGATTTTTTTTTTAAAGATTTTATTTATTTGACAGAGAGAAACACAGGCAGAGAGGGAACACAAGCAGGGGGAGTGAGAGAGGGAGAAGCAGGCTTCCCGCCGAGCAGGCAGCCCGATGTGGGACTTGATCCCAGGTCTCTGGGATCATGACCTGAGCCGAAGGCAGTCGCTTAACCAACTGAGCCACCCAGGCGCCCCATTTTTAAAGATTTTTATTTATTTGACAGAGAGAAACACAGCTAGAGAGAGAACACAAGCAGGGGGAGTGAGAGAGGGGAAAGCAGGTTTCCCGCCGAGCAGGGAGCCTGATGTGGGACTTGATCCCAGGTCTCCGGGATCATGACCTGAGCCGAAGGCAGTTACCCAACCAACTGAGCCACCCAGGCGCCCCCAAAATGAACTTTTTAAAATGCATATTTGAGTGTACTTCTGTTCACTTAAAGTCTTCAGTGATTTCCCTAGGAATCCAGAGTAAAATTCAAGGCCAAGAGTAAAATGCTTCAAGCAGCCTTTGAGAATCTACATGATGTAGCCTGTGCCTGCCCCTCCAGGTTCATGTCACATCACTTTCTCTCCTGCACCCTCATACCAGCACAGCGGCCTTCTATCAGACCTTCCAATATACCATGCTCCTTCCTACCTCAGTGCTGAGCTCATGCTGTTTCTCTCCTGGAAACTGCTCTTTACTGAACCTCCCTCTCCCAGCTTTTCCTTTGGAATGTTATTCCCAACTGTAATTGAGTAATTACTTTTGAAATGGTTTGTTATGTTTACGTTTCTCCCACAAACCAGTAAAGCCTATGAGGGTCGGTATCCCTTTCGTCTCTCTGAGAACCACTAAACAGTCCACTGCCTTGCACAGTATTCTAGGTGACAGGTGCCTTCTGGAGCCATGCAGTGACGTGGTCCTGCCACTGAATTCTGCCACCTCCTATGTCACCTGTCCCATAGGGGATGCTCATGAAATGTTTTTGGAATGACTGTATCATTGAGAGGATACTAGAAACAATAGAATTGCCTGAGCTCTACAGGGAGGAAAGGACAAGAACCTTGAGGTGCTCTAAATGCAAGGGACATATGGAGTTGAGAATGCTAGTGGAGAAAACAGGCTATTGCCAGCGAAGAGAATTGGGACAGTGTGGTGGCAGAGACACTAACGAAGAAGGATCTCAGAGGAGGGAGAGTGGTCAAGAACGTCAAATGTGCACAGAGTCCAGTCAAGGTAAAACAGAGATGTCTTTTTTAATTTTAGTGAAAGTGAAAGTGACCTGGACTATTTTATGGTGTTTGTTGTAGAAGCAAGATTGAAGTGGGGCAAAAAAGAATAGTATCTATAGGTTGATGTGGGGGCTGAAAGAGGTTTTTGGTTCAGAATAATGATTGACCTTGGGTGGAAGATAGGATGATTTTTGTTGGGAAAGAATGTACAATTTGAAACTCCATGCATGAACTAGATAAAAGAGCAGTCTTTTGCCTGGAATATTTCCTCGCAACGAGATAGAGAACTCTCACAGCCTGTGCTGGGCTTATTGCCTTGTGAGGAAATATCTTCCCCTGTTGAGTTGGAAGTATACACCTTTGTTCTGCTTGCATCTGTGCATTACTGGCCCTCAAGGATGCCCGCAGTATTTGGTATTTCAGACCCCAGAAAGGAGGATTCAGGGTCCTTTTACTGTAGCACAGAGTGGGTAATATGCAGTCATACTGCCTATATTGGCTGAAGGTTGGATGTGCTGACCATCAGGGACCAATGTGTTGCAAGGGGCTGGATCTTGTGCACTCTCTCCTTTCTTATAAGGAAATGCTGTACCACTTGAACCTGTCTATTGTCTATTCTCAGCAATGTCAAGTTACACACTGGTCTCTTCCCTGAGTGACATTTATCCACCTTTTAACTTTGACTGCACAGCTGGCCACCCTGTGAAGAGTGAAACACGTTTTCCTTTGCAAATGGGTGTGACAATAGGAGGAGAATATTGATGCAGGTATAGGAGGGCTTATCTATTTGTTTTTCTAGAGAAGTAAGAGGTCCTATGCTGAGAAGGGGAGGAATGTGGAAGGATTGAAGGTTTTATGACAAGGATGTATACTTAAATATATTTGTTATGGAGGGTAGAGAAACCTTGTAGTCTTGCTGATCAGTGATTTAAGCCCATTTGAAGTCAGTAACTACAGATTGGGACCAATCTACACTGTTACTGAGATTTGTCTCTATCAACAATTTAGGACTTAGAGTACAAAGACGAAGGAGAAGGATTGTTTGGTTCATCCAGGATGCAGGTATTTGGATGTGGATGCAGTGAGAGATCTGTGGAGCAAGAGAGTTTAGAACACTAGAAAGAGTGGAGTTGAAATTGTACCTAAGAGGATAAAGGCAGAAGTAATGAAATGAAGCAGCTGATAGATGAAGTCGAGGGTTTTATGGACTCGAGTTGCCCTGGCAGTTGAAGAACCCATGTAGTAAGAGTTATTAGTGAGTGGGATGAAAAGGTGGGGGCTTGTGGGCTAAGACTGAGATGTCTGAGTTAGTGTATCAGAGATAGAGTGCTTCCCGGTGATGACAATTCTCAGGGAATTTCTGTAGAGGGGCCGCTGAAGTGATGGCAGAGGTGAGGTCAAGAACGTGAGAAGTGAGGGAGCTAAATCCAACCACATGGACAGTAAAGTCATCCAGGATGATAGGAGTGCTTGGAATTAGAGGAATACTTTGAGCTGGGTGCCATTGGCACTGAGGGAGGTTGGCACATGACATTGATAGGAAAGGTGGAGGTAGAGTATGCTTGTAGATAAAATGTATAGCCAAATTAAAAAAAATGTATAGCCAAATTGCATCAGTCTCAAGGAGGCAGGAGCTTTTGTAAGAAGGTGCTGGAGTAATTGTGTGGACATGGTTTGGGGAGAAAGGAGGATACCAACCTCATTTTCCAATTGCAGGGTAAGTGGGATATAGGCAGATGAACAGTTTTTACTTGGGAGAGCTACAGGGAAACAGTATCTTCAGTGGGTAACCAGATTGCTGTAAAGTCAGAGTTTGGTAAAGCCACAAAGTGTGGAGCAGAGTTTAGAGGTCTAAAGGAGTTAATGATGATCTAGTCATTCCAGAATCTTGGGAGAGGAAGGAAGAGGTTGTTTAATCAAGGAATAAGTCATATAAGATATTTGAATAATGAGACTGTAAATAATTTTGTACAGATCTTATTTGGAGATACCACAAAGCAATGTTTTCCCAAACAGTCTGTAGGCCATTTTCATTAGAATGACTTAAGCCCTTATTGAAAATTCAGATTTCTGGACTCTGCACAAAGGTCGGGGGAATTGGTAATGTGATAGGAAGATGTTTGGGGATGTCATATGTTCCTGTATTTTCTAAGCTCACTTTTATGAAGGAAGTAAGAGAATCAGGGATCTGGGAGATGGTGGGCACGTAACTGATGAGAGAGTTCTTGGATCACTGGATGATAGAGTGGGGTAGTGTAGTCCTAAGTGGTGAGTGCATGGAGTTAGCCCTGATAGTAAATGGTCATGGATCAGGCCTGCTCTTCATTGGATTGGACAAGACTGGAATTTTAGTTATAGTACAGTAAACTTTCAATAGCTGAAAATGATCTTAAAGCTGTTCTTAAAGCTATATTTGACCCAAACCTGGATCTGACCCAGATATTGTATTTGCGGGTTCTGGCAACTTCCCATTACCTGAAATCAGGGCATCAGCAATGGATATTCTGGTTGAAGCTTTGTTCCATCTTCACCACTATCTCAGCCATTCATTGGTCAGTATGATACTTTTCTATGGTTGTTGGGGAGGGGATAAGACCTCTAGTAGGTGGTAGTTTGGAAAAAATCCAACTGTACTTGAGATGCTAAAGCAGTTTACTGGAGTGGGACACACATGAGTCACTTACTATTATGTAACTATTCTACAGTTACTATATAATGATTATATAGTTGTAAGTATTGTGAGAGCTCTTCTAAGACACTAAAAATTTATCAGCCTTCATAGTATTAACATTGCATCATGTGTATGGTAGACTCTTAGACTGGAGCCAAGAACATTCCTGTAGTTTCTCTCTAAATTGACATGAATTGTTAGAAGAATGGTATATAGACGTGGAGAACATTTCCTCTCATGCAGCTGTATGGAAGAGACATTAAAGCAAAGTCAAATCCAGGAAGTTGTGGAATTAAAGTAGTGGCTCAGGTAACTTTATATAAAATATGTCAGACTATGGACCCTCATAAGGTTCCTAAAAACTAGTCTTGGGTGTGTGTAACAGATAGCTGTTGTCATATGTTCTCCTTTTCTTCTGGGAGCATATGGTGAGCCAGTTTTAACCCTATTTTCCAGCTTCCTTTGCAGTGAGGTATGGCCGTGTGACCAGGTTCTTAACACTGGAAGATGAACAAAAAGAATTAAACCAGAAATTGCTTAAAACAAAATTTCTTACTCTGGACTCGCTCTTTTTTTTAAAAGTGAAATTCAATTAATTAACATCTAGTATTTTATTAGTTTCAGAGCTAGAGTTCAGTGATTCATCAGCCTTATTTAATACCCACTGCTCATTACATCACATGCCCTCCTTAATGTCCATCACCCAGTTCCCCAACCCCCCACCTGTCTCCTCTCCAGCAACCCTCAGTTTGTTTCTTATGATTAAAAGTCTATCTATGGTTTATCTCCCTCTGATTTCGTCTTGTTTTATTTTTCCCTCCTTTCTCCTATGCTTTTCTGTTTTGTTTCTTCAGTTCCATGTATGAGTGAGATCATATGATAATTGTCTTTCTGACTGTCTTATTTCACTTAGCATAATACCCTCTAGTTCCATCCACATCGTTGCAAATGGCAAGATCTCTCTCTCTCTCTCTCTCTTTTTTTTTTTTTGATGGCTGTTTGGACTCCTTCTTTTGCTATGGTATGCACTGGGTCAGAGACATGCCTGTGACTCACTTTCAACTATGCAGATGAAGACAGCCCTCTCACATAAGGGTCTGCAAACTATAGCCCATAGGATATATCTGGCTCTGTTTTTTAAAAGTAATTTTATATTTTTTAACTGGTTGAAAAACTCCAAAAAGAAGAATAATATTTTATGACATGAGAAAATTATATGCAATTCCATTTTCCAGTGTCCATAAATAAGTTTTATTGGAACATAGCCATGCTCATTTTTAAAAACTTACTGTTTGTGGTTGCTTTTGCAGCAAGATTGAATAGTTATAACAGAGACTGTTTGGCTAGCAGAGCCTAAAATATTTGCTATCCAGCCCTTTACAGAAAAACATATGGCTAAACCCAAAATAAAATGAATCTGGGACTCTAAATGTTTTAAGGAAGCAAAGCTGCCGTACCACATGAATGGCCAGACCATTATCTTCTTTAAGATACTACATTAAAACAAATTATGTCAGCATATTCTTTTCTGTAATACAGAAATTAGTACTAGAAGTGGAGTGTTATAATAGAAATCTAAGATATATGACATTGGCTTAAGAGCTGAGCAGTGGATGGTGAAGAATAGATTATTTTTGGAAAACTGGAAACGGGACTTTTGTCATGTTGTGGCAGATCATTTGGTGAAACCCTTCTGCTCTTCTGCCAAGAGTCAGGGTCTTGAAAGTTCCTTGCTGCTTTTATTTTTATTATTTTTAAAAAACATTTATTTTTAGAGAGAAAGAATGGGGGAGGGGTAGCAGGAGAGGGAGAGAGGCAGGGGAACCTGCCTCTGGGGCTCTACAGGGGGCTGTGTGTGGGGCTTGACCTCACAACCATGACCTCATGACCTGAGCTGAAATCAAGAGTTGGGCACTTAACTGACTGAGCACCCAGGTGCCTCTCTTTCTTGCTGCTTTAAATAATATACTATAAAAATGTCATGCGCTCAGGCAAGCACTGGTAATTTGCAATCAGAGATGGAAGTAAATAGACTTTATGTGGGAAAGACAAATTCTCCAAATTCAAACATTTGGAAGCAAAATTTGCTCATTGTCTTTATTAGCTAAATAAAAGGTCCCAACTCAAACCCATTGTTTCAGAAATACTGGAGGCTTCAGTGTAGCCTCCACTAAAATGAAGAAATGCTTGGGCAGAGCAGGGAAGCCAGTAAATAAGACAGGTTTGTTAAACATTAGCTTCAGGAAGTAACCGTGGTAAAGTTTACCAAGACAGAGAGCTTATTAGAAGCCAACAGAGAAAGTGTAAAAATTCCCAAGGGAATATTACTGCCAAAGAAACCACAATACCCACCTAGATAAGCCCTGGGACTCCCCTAATGTGAACCAGCAGTGAGTACATGAAAACCCTACAGCGCTGAGGAGAGTATTCACTCTAACACCCACTTCCAATATGGATACTGAGTATGAAGAAAAGGAAGGAACTCCTGGGGCCAAACTAGGACCAAGGAGAACACTGCAAAGGAGCTCCTTCCAACACACATAACAGGTCAAAGCCAAGAACATATTCCAGGATAAGCACAAGATTTCACTACCATTAAAGTTTAACCTTCAAAAAGGTTAAAGTCATGACACTCATACACATGTAAAATGAGCACATGTCAAAGATGTATTTAATTCAATATGAGAGAACCTGTAAAACATTAAGTGGGTCAAATTGATAATTTTTTGGCAGACATTTATATTTTATATAGAGACAAAATTCATTTTCATTGCCACAGACAGTGATAATTTTCATTGATATGGATAGGAGACATTTGCATCGTTCTCAGCTTTGTGCAATTCAAGTTCTCTCTACGGTTGTAAAAGCTTAGTCAAAGATAGTCCAAGATGCATACACTTTTAGAAGCTGTTGATGACAGGAGGGCACACTTGACCATTCCCGCTAGAAAGACACCCAGTAATCTCTTTTGCCTATTTCCAAATTTTTGACAGATTTTTCTGAGAAAATAAAATTTGACTTTTGTGTGTTTCTTAATCTTTCATCTTCTAAGTGGGAGCTTTATTTTGGTGTTTCTCATCCATATCCACTATTTGTGAGTGTATGGAGGGAAGAGTATTTTTCTTCTAGTTTATAGGTTGTTGAACTCCAATCTCTACCCTGGAGATTCTGGACTTTGAGCAAAATATACAGCTGGGATCTTAGATTGTACCCCAAGGGCAGATGTTCTCTCTAGATCGTGGGTACTGACAAGAAATAGGTGGCTTAGAGAAACAGACAGTGGCAAGCTCCTGGCTTTCACTCCAGTTCTGTTCTTTCCTTCACCATGGACACAAGCTGTACATCTAGAAACTACCACCCAGTCTTCTTTGTACTTAGGTATGGCTTGGAGATTAAATTCTCATAAATTGAACCTGAACAGTTGAAAGGGGAACAAAACAAAATCACTGGCCCTAGACTCCTTTCTCTCTTTCCCCTGATTTGGTAATGGAAGGGGCTATGACCCAGCTTCAATACTGCAGATGAGGACAACTCTTAGAATTTTTCAGAGCAACAAGAGGAAAGAACTCAGGTCCCTGAATGACCTATAGAGCAGAGCTACACTACCAGCGTAGACTGGATGAACCATTACATGAGAGAAAGGTGAATGTCTTTTGTTTTGTTTTCCTTCTTAAAGCTGTTATTACTGCAGAATAGCCTTTGCCCTAAATTATATAGGAGAACTTAGAAAGGGATAAAATTATCTGATGCTTTTTATTCAGCATCCTTAAAAAGAATACCTTTTCTCTGGGAGGAAGAACGCTATTCCCTATCTAAATGAAGAAGTTTATTCATTGAATTTATTTCCTGATCATGAGAAATCTTCTCTTACTAGCTCCAGAAGTGGTTCTCAACACCAGAATACTATCATGGGAACTCTCATGATGTGGTTCTCTAAAATGTTTTGCAGTTGCTTATTATAGGAATATGTCCAATAACCATTCATGCCTAATTATGTCATTATTCTCTGAAAAATCCAAGTGCCTGATTTATTCCAGCCTTAAAACATTTTTCCACTGATAGATGAAGGAAGAGGGAAGTGAAGGATGAATGTTTTGAAATCTCAATGGAACTGACCCCATCTTGTTTGACAGTAGATTAAGGGTCAACAAGAACAGAGAATCTGAATGGGAGATGTTGGAACTTGAATCCAGAGAACAAAAGATTTCAGCTACCATTCTTTAAAGATTCCTCTCTGTCAGTTACTATGAAGTATTAATAAATTGAGCATCCAATTTAAACTTACATTGGGCTTTTCAAGTTGTCTCTAGGAGACATCTGAGCAGTTATGGTGTCATCTTAGGGAAGTTTCAAGCCTATGATACACCTCTGAGAAAGCTATCTTCTTATAAATGAAGTATTAAAGACAAAACTAAATCTAAGACAAAATTAAGAACAATTGTTTATTCATAAACTTGTGACAAGGAAACACATTTACTATCATTTTGTTTTAGCAGGGGTTCAAAAATGTTAGAAAAGGGAGTAATTTTTGTGTCATAAAATTAAAACTTTAAGTGTCTGATTGGTAAGTTTTCTGAGGTGAGATTTTAGAACCAGAGAATACTTACAAATCGTAATTATAATTCTTTGGATATATTTGGAAGTCCTTGGTTTGCTGCAAGGGGACAAATGAGGAATTTTAGGACATTTCAAAAGAGGAAGGATTTTTCAATATTAGGGACAGAAGGTGTTCTGTGGCTGATCATTTGTGGAATGAGTGAGACTTGGCAGGGGTGGGTGTGGGCATTTTTACTTTAAAAAGAAGCTGACTGACATAGTAGACAGTTTCTTAGAAGGAAATTATTATTGAAAGGTAAGGCTGATCACAGCTTTGTGATATAGCTTGAAATCAGGCATTGTGATACCCTCAGCTTTGGTTTTCTTTTACAACATTCCTCTGGATATTCAGGATCTTTTATGGTTCCATAAAAATTTTAGGATTATTTGTCCCAGCTCTGTGAAAAATGCCAATGATATTTTGATAGGGATTGCATTGAATGTGTAGACTGCTCTGGGTAGCATAGACATTTTAACAATATTTCTTCTTCTAATCCATTAACATGGAATGCTTTTCCATATCTTTGTGTCTTCCTCAATTTATTTCATAAATGTTTTGTAGTTTTTAGAGTATAGATCCTTTACCCCTTTGGTTAGATTTATTCCTAGATATCTTATGGTTTTTGGTGCAATTGTAAATGGGGTTGATTCCTTAATTTATCTTTCTTCAGTCTCATTGTTAGTATATGGAAATGCAACTGATTTATGTGTGTTAATTTTGTATCCTGCCATGTTGTTGAATTGCTGTATAAGTTATAATAATTTGAGGGTGGAATCTTTTGGGTTTTCCACACAAAGTATCATGTCATCTGTAAAGAGAAAAAGTTTGACTTCTTCTTTGCCGATCCAAATATCTCTTATTTCTTTTTGTTGTCTGACTGCTGTGACTGGGATTTCTAGTTCTATGTTGAACAGCAGTGATGACAGTGGGCATCCCTGTTGTGTTCCTGACCTTAGGGAAAAAGCTGTCAGTTATTCCCCATTGAGAATGATACTCATTATGGGCTTTTCGTAGATGGCTTTTATGACATTGAGTATATTCCTTCTATCCCTACACTTTGAAGAGTTTTAATCAAGAAAGGATGCTGTATTTTGTCAAATGCTTTTTCTCCATCAATTTGAGAAGGTCATATGGTTTTTGCCTTTTCTTTTGTTAATGTGATCTGTCATGTTGATTTATTTGTGAATGTTGAACTACGCCTGCATCCCAGGAATAAATCCTGATGGATTTGGTCATGGTGAATAATCCTTTTAGTGTACTGTTGGATCCCACTGGCTAGGATATTGTTGAGTATTTTTGCATCTGTGTTCATCAGGGATATTGGTTGTAATTTTACTTTTTGATGTATGTGGTCTTTGGTTTCGGGATTGAGAGAGAGAGAGATAGCAAGAGAGAGCACAAGAGGGAGGTGGGGAGAGGGAGAAGCAGGTTCCTCACTGAGCAGGGATCCCAACACAGGGCTCAATCCCAGGAGTCTGGGACCATGACCTGAGCCAAAGGCAGATGCTTAACCACTTGAACCACCCAGGCAACCCAGTATTATTTCTTCTCTAAATGTTTGGTAGAATTCCCTTGGGAGGCTATCAGGCCCTGGACTCTTGTTTTTGGGGAGGTTTTTGATTATTGCTTCAATTTCTTGCTGGTTATTGTTCTGTTCAGATTTTATATTTCTTCCTTTCAGTTTTGGCAGGTTATAAGTTTCCAAGAATGCATCCATTTCTTCCAGATTGCCAAGGAAAAGTCAATAAAACTAAAAGGCACCTAAGGAATGGGAGAAGATATTTGCAAATGACTTATTAGATAAGGGGCTGGTATTCAAGATCTATAAAGAACTTGTCAAAATCAACAATCAAAAAATAAATAATCCAGTCAAGAAATGAGCAAAACACATGGAAAAACGTTTCTCAAAAAAAGACATACAAATGGACAACAGACACATGAAAAAATGTTCATCACTTGGCGTAAGGGAAACACCAATCAAAACCATGAGATACTACCTTACGCCAGTTAGAATGGCTAAAATCAGTAAGGCAGGAAACAACAAATGTTGGTGAGGATGTGGATAAAGGGAAACCCTTTTACTGTTGGTGGGAATGCAAGTTGATATAGCCACTCTAGAAAACAGTATGGAGGTTCCTCAAGAAGTTAAAAATAGAGCAACCCTATGACCTAGCAATTGTACTACTGGGTATTCACCCAAAGATACAGATATAATGAAATGAAGATGCACCTGCACCCCAATGTTTATAGCAGCAATTTCCACAATACCTAAACTGTGGAAGGAACCAAGATGCCCTTTGGCAGATGAATGGAAAAAGAAGATGTGGTTTATACATACAATGGAATATTACTCAGTCATCAGAAAGGATGAATACCTACCATTTACATCAATCTGAATGGAACTGTAGGGTATTATTCTAATGAAATAAGTCAATCAGAGAAAGACAATTATCATATGGTTTCACTCAAATGTGGAATATAAGAAATATTGCAGAGGATCATAAGAGAAGAGAGAGAAAACTGAGTGGGAAGAAATCGACAGGGAGACAAACCATGAGAGACTCTTAACTCTGGGAAACAAACTGAGGGCTGCTGAAGGGGAGATGGGTGAGGGGTGGGGTAAGTGTGTGATGGGCATTAAGGAAGGCACATGATATGATGAACATTGGGTGTTATATACAACTGATGAATTATTGAACACTACATTGAAACTGATGATGTACTATACAATGACTAATTGAATTTACATAAAAAAAAATCCTAATGTGATTACCTTAAAGAACAAAAGAAAGTTATTCCTGTTTTCTGGAACTTTTTCTCCAGTGTAGTGAAATTTGCCTTTGGACCCCGTTAGCAGGTATAATGAGGATGTTTCTAGGATGGCAGGTGTTAAAGTGTGAGAAACATCAGAGATTGTTGGGATGTCAAATGGTTTCTTGCTTTTGTGATCACTCTTGTTCTCAGAGCGAACAATCCTTAAGTCATGGTGACAATGTGCATATTTATTTGTGATCAGGGTGAGTAGAGAGCTCGAACAGTGCAGATCAACTTCTTTGAGTATGCAACAAAAAGTCTAAAAGCTGTGTCCTGAGGCTAGAGATTTTGGTGCAGAGGTCTTTGGCTAGGAGATTGTAGAATGAGAAAACATAATAAGTCTTACTCAGATCAAGTATGGGCCATGAAATTCTCCAGCTACATTCAGCTTGTGGTTTAATGTAATTCTAGCTAATGAAGCTGGCCAGGCAAAGTAAGGAGGGGGAAGTAAAAGTCAGTCTTGTGGGCCAGGGATGCACTTCCTGAACAAACACTTGGCTTTGGGGCCAGCCGAGGTCTGGCAGCCAGAAAAGGAGCTCTCCAAAACCTACAAGTCCTAACAGAGCTTCATAGGCCACTGGAAAGCAGAGTGGGGATATTTTATTAATAGCCTGAGCCAGTGATCAGGGTGAGGGAATATTAAGACCCCACAAAGGGGAATTTACCCTAATCTATTACCCTTCTATGGTAGAGCACATGCTGGTGGACTATGATAAGTAAGTAAATGAGTGCCAGAGTCCAGCTCTGGCTGAACCAGGAGTCCCCGAATGATGGATGGTGTCAATGAGAGGAATGAGAGAGCCTCGGGGATTCTTTGGTCCCCAGGCAGGCATCTCTGTCTTGCTCACTTTTAGTGTCTTTATTTATAGGCAACAAGTGATATGTCCTCAAAAGGCAGAATTTTTTTTTTTTTTTACAGCAGATGACTTTTAGTGATAAGGTTCTCTGATCAACAAGATAATTAAAAAGGCTTAGGTTAGTAAGTTACATATAGAGTTAAACTTTAATATATAAACTAGATTATTAGTAAACCAGCTAGGAGTCATCCTGTGTAGCACATTAACCATAATAGGGGCAAGTGTTATTTATTTTGTAGAGGTATGGTTAAAAAGTTGTTTGCATAGGCCTTTTCCTTATAACCGTGTATGTAAGCACCATGGGGGCCCTGCTCTCGGGAGACCTTGTACATATAGCAGTGTTTTTTAACTACCTTGTTGTTCTTTGACTATGGATTCTCCATTCTCGTTGTAGACACCAATATAAGGGAATGTGGGTGTTTGTGTTGCAAGGATGCTCATGGAATGTAGGCCTCAGGGAAGCCCCAAGGAGGGAAGCACCATTTGTTATTAGTTAATATGTAGCAACTTTTGTTCTGTCCTTGTTTGTGCTTCATCTTTAGATAAAGCTCTTTTCCTTGGGCTAAACTGATTCCTAGCTCAAGGGCATTTAACCATCTTATAATCTTTCCTATGGTTCTGCATGTCTTCAAAGGGAAGGTGCTGGGAGAACCTTCTTTGGTGATTTGATATGAAGTCTTTATAGTAGGGCGAAGGGTATGGTCTTTATGCCAGTGTCAGTAAAGAACTCTCGCTTTGCTTTGGAGCACCCTGAGGACCTGCCAAGAATAAGGTATTTAATTTTTTTTTATTACATTATTTTATTTTTTCAGTGTTCCAAGATTCATTGTTTATGCCCCACACCCAGTGCTCCATGCAATGCGTGCCCTCAGTACCCACCACCAGGCTCTCCCTTCCTTCCAAGACCCTCAGTTTGTTTTTGAGTCCAAAGTCTGTCATGTTTCATCCCCCTCCCTGATTTACCCCAGTTCACATCCTTTCCTTCTCCCACTGTCCTCCATGTTACCCCTCATGCACCACAAGTAAGTGAAACCATATGATACTTGACTTTCTCTGCTTGGCTTATTTCACTCAGCATAATCTCCTCCAACCCAGTCCATGTTGCTACAAAAGCTGTATATTCATCCTTTCTGATGGAGGCATAGTATTCCATTGTATATATGTACCACATCTTCTTTATCCATTCATCTGTTGAAGGGCACCTTGGCTCTTTCCACAGTTGGCGATTGTGGCCATTTGCAAGTTGGTGCAGTTTACATTTCCTTTTCTTCTTTGTTTTACACATCACTGGCTTGTTAAAAAAAAAAAAAAGGGTCAGTTCATACTGTAGCAAGCCCCACATTTTGAATTTATCTCTTTGTTTATTCATAAGGTAGTTTAATTTGTCCTTTTTCATATTTCCTGCAGACTGAAAATTAGTTCTAAACATTTGATTACATTTAGGTTTCCCTTTCTTTGGCAATAATACCACACATGGCTTTACATCAGACATGTAATGTCTGATTGTCCTGATTTTAGTGACTCGCCAATTAATGAGTTCAGCTAGTTTTATTCTCCCATTGTGAAATTGCCATCAGCCTTCCAGCTAATGGTTCCATCCGTTTTTGTCTCCTGTCTCAAATAAGGATTACATTAGCGGTTGCAAAATGATGATTTTTCTAATTCCATCATTTCTTCCCATTTGTTAGATGGAATTTATTAGGTGGAATTTTTTCCATTTATTAGATGGAATTATTCTGTAGTGGAGAAGTTTACTTCATCAATTGTTTACTCTGAAATACAGTTTGCAAAGAAACGACAATTTATTTTTTTTCCTTTAATTGCCAATTTTCAGACAAAGGAATTGATGTCTCAGTGAAGGATTTTTCCCCCCTCTCTTTGTGTTGAGTATCATTATGGTGAAAAGAATATTGACCCCATAAAGATGTCCATGTTCTAATCCCCAGAACTTGTGACAATGTTCCCTTATATGGCAAAAAAATTCCACTTTACAGATGTGACGAAGTTAAGAATCTTGAAGTGGGAAGACTATCCTGGATTATCTGGGTGAATGCAGTGTAGTCACAATGGTCCATATAAGAGGGAAGTAAGAGGGTTAGGCAGAGAAGGAAACATGAGGATGGAAGCAGGTATCAGAGACAGAGGAATATGGAGATCCTACTCTCCTGCCTTTAAAGATGAAGGAAGGAAACATGAGCCAAAGAACAGAGGCAGCTTCTCAAAGCTTCTGAGAGCTGTAAAAGGCAAGGCAATGGGTTCTCCCTTACAGCCACCAGAAGGTACATAGTCTTGCTGACATCTTGATTTTAGGACTTACCTGTAAGATAATAAACTTGTATTATTTTAAGCGACAGAATTTGTGGTAATTTGTCATAATTCAGCAGTAATAGGAAACCAGTAAAATTTGTACATATGCAAGGCTTTTAATCAATTGCTTGATTATTTTAATCACTATTCTTGATGTCATTGTCCTGTCTTTTGTCAGTGTTAAGCCTTTCCAGATGTCTTAGGTGGCCTTTTGACATGGCCCTATTTTGAGAACATCTGTGCTTTCCGGTACTACAGAGATCCTATGTTCATTTTGAATATCCCATGCCCCAGAATTGGAATGAGTAATTTCTTTAAGAGCCCTGATTACTTTTAGTGGGAGGTAGTATTAAGAGACTAGAATTTGGGAACTTGTGGTACTTGTTATCACTGTGTTATCATTGCTTCCAGACTTGTTCAGAGTACAGAGTATAGAATTGGAATTTTGTTTTCAGCAAATAATATTCTTCATGATTTATTACTGAATATATATGCTTTTTGAAAGAAATTTAGGCACTACAAAAAAAAATTTAGGCACTACAAATATGTTTCAGGAGTTAAAAAAATCACCAATAATATTTGGTTATTGTTGGAAATACATATTTTTAAATGAGTTAATACTGGCATTTCCATGTCTAACTTACTACTATCTGGCCTTTACTTAAATTCTTTGATTTTATACTTGTAACTTTATACATGGAAATTTTTGGTTCCTAATAGTATCAGCATAATTACTCATTTGCTCTATCCTATTATGTATAATATAGTTCTAAGAACACTATTGGATATAGTTTAAAATATCTTTGTAGTTTATTTGCCCTTAGAATATTCTAGTAAAGTTGTACAATCAAAATACTAAGTTAGGCCAGTAACTTAATATGAATTAGGTATATTCATTTCCATGTTCAAGTTTTAGGGATTATATTTAAATTTTTAAGCATATAAAATATTTATATAACTTCAAAGTCAAAACCTTTGTTGATTAACTTGATGTTTAAGTCATTTTATATTTTTGCTAACTTATATTTGAGATAGATTCCTAGGAGTGGAATTGTTGCTGCAAAGACAAATGCCTAAGTAATTCTGCTAGACATTCCTAAATTTCCCTCCACAAAAGTTGTGCCAATTTGCATTACTACCATCAAAGTATGAAAGTGCTGTTTCTCCACAGCTTTGCCAAAGCAGTACCTTGATAAGCTTTTGGAAATTTACCGATATAATGTGTGAAAAATGCTATCTCCTTGTAGTCTCATTTGCATTTCTCTTTTTTTAAAATTTTTTATTTATTTGACAGAGAGAAACACAGCCAGAGAGGGAACACAAGCAGGGGGACTGAGAGAGGGAGAAGCAGGCTTCCCGCCAAGCAGGGAGCCCGATGTGGGACTCGATCCCAGATCTCGCTTAACCAACTGAGCCACCCAGGCGCCCCTGCATTTCTCTTTTAAACATCAGTGTATAATGTTACTAGCTTCTTGTTGAAAAAGAGAAACAGGATGTTACTATATGAAAACAATGAAAATGAGCCCCAAGTTAATTCGTAGAATGGGATAATAAAAACTATGGAATTAGCAGCATTTTTTTAGTGAAATTCTTATATAGTTAGAAAATTATAGTTCTGAAAATCGGTGTTTTAATTTTTCTTATATGCACTGTGTCAAATTATAATTCACATTTTTTTGTACATACAGCATAATTAAAAACACCTTTACATAATATTTTAAGTTTGGTATTTTAACTGATCATTCTTAAGTGAATTTTTATTTTTAATCTTCATAAAACCATAATTACTGTGCCTTTATTGCTGACACACTTGCAAATAATTAAAAAAACATTGTTAGAATGTATTTATATACCTTCATTTGCACTGAAATATTTGAGTTGCAAATTTGAAAGGAATCTTTGCCTCTTACAGAAAAAAATTCTACCATTTACTTGCTTTTCTGTGGATTAGTACTTACTCTAAAACATATTGTTCAAATATCTCATAAATAATTATACATTAAGAAAATGATATCATATTTGCTTGTGTTTTTATTACTAGACTTTATCATGAGAGGAGATATTTCTAATGTTGTTAAGAAAGTCTAGCTGTAGTAAAAATTACCATAAATCTTCTGATTTGATTTACTTGCATTTCTGCTTATGCTGATATAGCTAGTGATTATTTCTTTCACCTGCTATTGTTGGTCTCTTAGTTTGGTCAATCAAGTAATTTTGGAAAACTAATAAAATCAAGCTTTTTTTTCAAGTTGTTGATATGCTAGTTAATGTAGATAGCATTATTGACTGAAAGACATTCAGATGATTGGGACTTTTAAATAAATAGCCATGCTTTGAACCAAGTGTCTAGGAAAGGAGTCACAAAAGTATTTATTGCCTATTAGAACAGAAGAGAGCCAGATAGTGGAGGGGAAAAGCAGGTGCTTAAATGAAATATGGGTTATCTTTTGCTATTTAACAAGGTCAAAACGTAGTGACTTCCAATGCAGCTTATGATTATCTCACACAGTCCTATGGGTTTACTGATCTCTCCTGGGTTGTAGTCAGTGGAGGCTGGGGTTGGAGTCATTGAAAGTGGGACTGTACTGGACATCCAGGATAGCTCTCTGATGTGGCTGGGAGTAGATGCTGACTGTAGGCTGAGAGCCCCACTGGGGTCATGGAATGAAGAGCCATTCTACATGGCTTAGGCTTTGTGTGCATAGCATCGACCACACCAATTAATGGTTACAGCTGAAACTGGCAGATTGACTTCTCGTGATTTCCCTTAGTCCAAACAGTCATAGAAAACATTGAGATTCAACAGGGCGGAGAAATAAATACTACTTGATGGAGGAGTGCAAAGCCACATCATAAAAGAGCATGTAGAATGGGAAATATAGTTGAAGCAATCTTTGGAAAATACAATCTGCTGCATTACTTTTTTTTTTTTTTAATATGTAGTCAGACTGACACCATGAATTACTCATCTGAGACTAGGAAAAATTTAGCAAAGATTTAAGTACCTTTTATTTGTTTTCATACTTTTACAAATAGTACAGGTTTAATTTTTTATTGTTATCACCTAAGGGTTAAAATCAAATTCTGTGCTGAGGGTTTTTTCTTTGGGTTCTGACTTTTCTTTTTATTTTATTAAATCCATTATCTGACTTGTCCAATGTGATCATCACAAATATTCAATTCTAGTGCATAAGATGAACTTTGCTGCCTTCTTAAGGATTTTTATGGTAGAATCTATATGAAATTGATCTCGTGATCCTTACTTATTCTGGGACAGGTTAATAATATAAACGGATTTTTTTCATAGTACTATTATCTGCTGTATCTATAATGTGAAAATGACTCCTTTTGGCTTGATTTTTGGGTTTACAGTACTTGTTGGGCATTCTAATGTAATAATAATTGCTGATATTTATGGAGTGCTTATAATATGCCAGGCACTGTTCTTAGTACTTTAAATACATTTTACTTTCTGATATATGTTGTCATAGATGGAAAAACTAAGGCTTAGTAAAGGGAAATCCTTTGGCCTGAAACACACAGCTTGTAAATAAGAGAGTTGGAATTAGAATCTCAGTCTGTTTCATATGAGAACCTGATGGCTTCATACTCAGTCCACTTTAGTTACTGGGTTAGACTAGGCTAAAAAAATATGGTCTGGATTTGAAAACTAGACAAATAATTTATTCAGTGCAAGGTTACTCTCACTTTGATTTAGTATAAAAATAACAAACAGTATAGAGGATATATATCAGATATATACAACATAAAGTGAGGCCCTCAGAAATCAAAGGTCAATGTCGACTATGCAGAGGAACCCAGAGGTACAGTTTGCTGCATGGTCACATCATCCCTCAAGAAAGAGTTCATCTTATTACCATAGAAGGCAATTCCTCACTGTGCCACAGGGATTAAAACTCTGTGCTGTAGTTTAGCCATGTTTGACCATAGATATGCTTCAGTCTCTAAAGAAATTGGGTCTTTACTTTTTGGTCTGCAAGTCCACTTATTTCGATTTCTGATAACTTCTGGGAGAGATAACATATATGTGGGAATAAAGCCACATGCCTGCAACTGTATGCAAATGATCAGTGTATCCTCTACCTAATTTCTGACACATACCAACATGTACCTGTACACATCCACAAGAACTGAGCAGCTACCCTTAGTGACGAAATTGACACATCCACCCTACTTTTGTAAAGGGGAAATTGTTTAGATTCTTGGCCTAAAGAGATGTCAGGGAAATAAATGAGCATTAGATTAAAAAAAAAAACAGGAATGGACTGTTCCATAAACTGCTTTTATATGTATAATACCAGTGCCCTGTCTAGCATGCCTCTTTGTAATATGACTCATTTTCGCAAAAAGCAGTAGCCAGGGCTAAGTTTTCCCTGCTGCCTGAAGTCTTGGTAAGAGCTGACTATACTATTTCACCTTTATACCCCTTGCAGCAAGAAAAAGAGAATTCTATCATAAACTTGGGATGAATAGTTAAAAAGTGACCAGTGCCTATTATGGGCCTCAGTCCTGCAGAGACTTGAAAACTGAGCTAAATGAGGAAATTATAGCAGCTGCCTGGGTCACTTCTGCATCAGATCACCAGTCTGTGTTCTTCCTTTCTAGAATGTGGTCAAAGGATATTGACAATTATATACGTAGTTGGAACCCATCTTTGCTGTATTAGGTGGGCTTCTGTTAGAAAATAGATGAAACACTAAGATATCAGCAGTTTTTATAGCGGTGTAGCTCGCATGTGGAGGAGATACTGAGATAATTCAACACTCTATGGCCACAGCACTCCTAGGTCTACATAGGTGAGAAAAGAGGGATTGTATGGAAAGGGAATCCTGGCAGGGTCTGCTACATGGGGTAGAGGCAGCCAGGAAGCCAGCCCAAGGCCAAACTGAAAGGAGAAAGCCCAAGGACTAACACACCAACCTTACTCTCTTACTTCCTTGATCTTTTTCTGGGAGCTCTCCATTGACTGGTCCAACAGGATGCCAACAGTGCAAGGGAGCCTGTTGATGAGTCCAAACAGATGAGCATCTGTGGCTTCGGGCAGAGTAGGGAAGCAAGGCAAGAGAGGATCTGGAAAGGGAAATGGAAAATAACCATCACATTTTCAGATACTAATCATAATTCTTTCATGTAAAATGCCTTTTTAATGAAAAGTAGTAAATTTCATGTAAGCAGAGTCTAATTGGATCAGTTGCTTTCATTTTGGGAAACCCATAGGGAAAAACAAACCTACATCATCAAGAGGGATTTTGATTTTTAACTGTGGGGCCATAAACAGGTACAAATTCTAATAGTTGGGATCCTTTTGTTTCAAGGTGCAGAAATTAATATTGACTAAAAGCAAAAACAAGGGATTTTTAAAAGTATATGCAGAAATGCTGAAGAGTAAGTCTGTGAGAGGTTGGCTTCAGGAGCAAAACTATTCAATGGCCTTGTTTATAAATCATCAAGGGAATAAATGAATTCTGTTTTGTTGCTGTTGTTGTTCTTATGTCACTCCAATAAAGATGCAAAAACCCAGATGAGTCTGATCAGCATAGCTTTGATCACAAACCTTGATTTACAGGTCTATATTCAAGCCCTAAAGGAGGAAAACACATTCCACAATGCATGCAGTTTTTAATAGAGGAATCAATGTTCCATCAAAACAAATGGAGCCAAAACTGGGACTGGCCCAGTAAAGACTACCTGAGAGGAAAAAAAACACTCTTAGAGTGCTGTTAAGATAACAGAGGCAATGAAAGTATATAGCAGTTTGTGGAGAATCATGTACCCATGACTTTCAACAGCAATAACTTTTGTTTTTCCATGCTCATCACTTCCTGTGGCTAGATTATTACCAAAGAGTAAAAGGGAGTGGGGCAATTGGTGCCAGTAACAAGGTGATACTACAAACAACTTAAAAATAGAAGGTTGGGGCAAGGTTGCCAGTGATTATCACCTTCAGTAAAATACAGGTAGTAGAGGGCGCCTGGGTGGCTCAGTGGGTTAAAGCCTCTGCCTTCGGCTCAGGTCATGATCTCAGGATCCTGGGATCGAGGCCCGCGTTGGGCTCTCTGCACGACAGGGAGCCTGCTTCCTCCTCTCTACCTACTTGTGATCTCTCTCTGTGTCAAATAAATTAAAAAAATACAGATAGTATGGCTGTGTTGGGTCACAAAAATTGTAAAATTATAAATTAACTCCACTAGAATACTGGAATTAATAGAAGCTTCAAATTGTTCAGTGAATTGGCTTTTGCCCCTCAATCTAAGGAAGAAGCAATTTAAGCAAGGTAAGAGTCTCTCAGATAAGTAACTTTGCAAAAAATAGATTAAAAACCAAAAGGTAAGAATCAGAGTACTCTTTCTTAGAGTTTGTAACTGGAAAAGGTATTTTTGTGAATAGGTATCTAATCTTCTCCTGTTAATTGAGAGATTTATTTTTAGAATAGGAACTTGTTTTATACGTGTGGAAATATTGAGATCCAGTTGATTAAAAATTAAGGTTTGAAGCTCAACTCCATGGGGTACCTACTATTATTAGCCTCATTTTACAAATTGGGAAATTGAGACATAGAAATTCATATGTATGAATTTAACAGAGCTAAGATTTGAACCCAGACAGTCTGATTCAGAGTCCATAGCCTTAACCACCCCAATGGAGTAGTTCTTGTCATATTATTTGCTGTGTTTCTCTGGGCAAATGCAAACTTTCCAACATGTAAACTTTCACGAAAATATTAATCTGAGTGGCTGTTATCAAGTCTTACCTACCATAACATTGATACGATGATGGGCTTTGAGTGGATAGATGGCTGGGTAGTGATGAAACCCCTGTGAATGATAAACTTTCATCTTTGATGAGTAACCAAAAAGAGCAATAGAGGGGTCATGAATCCAGATGAAACTAAATTCAATCAGCATTAGTTTTCTTGAGTGGAATGATGTATGGGAACATATCAAGGCATTCTTACCAAAGTTCATAATGGATACTTTAGTTTTTTCCCACTAACCAGTAGAAGTAAATCCCAATTGCTATTCAGACTAATTGGATTCCTGTGCTAGCCCATGGCTCATCTGGGAATAATTGGGAGATCACATACATAGGAACTTGAAAAATTGCTATCTTTAAATGTCACCTACTCCAGGAATAATTCTTTGAGTTAAGATGCCCTGCATTGTAACCAATATATGCCAGATGAAGTGCAGATACTGGAGATCTCAGTGCTTAATTTGAATGCATCTTGGAGTTTATAGGAGAAGCACAAAAATAGCCCTTAGCCTCTGGTAACGACAGAAGCTTACTGAGGACTATAGAGTAATCATCATTAACAGAGAATACTATACCCAACAAAGCTGTCCTTCAGACAAGAATGAGGAATAAAGGCTTTTTTGAACAAATAAAAACTGAGGAAGTTTATCACAACTAGACCTACTTTACAGGAAATGCTAAAAGGTTTTCTTCAAGTAGAAATGAAAGGATGCTAATGAACATAGAAAAAATATATGAATCTGTAAAACTCACTGGTAATAATAAAATACAACCGAAGTCAGATTTTCTAATATTTTAATGGTACATAATTCACTTACAACTACAGTTTAAAAATTAAAAAACAAATATATTTAAAATAACCATAATGACCATAATTTATTATGGCTACATCATAAAAAAGATGTGAAATGTAACATCAGTAACCTGAAATGTGAATAGGTGAGAAGTAAAAGCATAAAGTTTTTGTATGCCATTTAAGTTAAGATGTTGGCAGCTTAAAATAGCACAGTATAACGAAAAGATAATTTATGTAAGTCTCATGGTAACCGCAAAGGAAAAACCTGTAGTAGATGCACAAAAGATTATGATAAAGGATTCAAACCACAATATCACAAAAAAATCATCAAATCGCAAAGGAAGACAGAAGAGAGAAAGCAAGAAACAAAGTGTCCACAAACAGTTGGAAAAACAATGAGCTATATGGCATTAGTAAGTTCTTATTTATTTACAATAACAACTTTAAATATAAATGGATTTTTTTCTCTAATATAGAGACAGAATGGATTAAAAAACAAGAGCCAATGACATGCTGATCTCAAAAGATTCACTTTAAAGGACACACTTAGGCTGAGAGTGAAGGAATGGAAAAAGGTATTTCAAGCAAATAGTAAAGAAATAAAAAAAAAATCATGGGTAACTATACTTATATCAGATAAAATAGACTTCAAGCTAAAAGTGGTCCAAGAAAAAATGAAAGGTCATTCTATAATGGAAAAAGAGGTCAATTCATTAAGGAGATAACATTTGTTAATATTTATGCAGCCAACATCACAGATTCAAAATTTGAAAAGCAAATACTAAATAAAATAGGAGAAATAAATAGCAGTACAATAAGTGTCAGAGATGTCAATATCCCATTCTCAACAATGGATAGATCATCTAGAGAGAATTAATAAGGCAACAGCAGATTTGGAAAACATTACAGACCAAATGGACCTAACAGATATATACAGAACATTTCATTCAATACAAGCAGAATGCGCATGGTTCTCAAGTGCGCGTTTTCTAGGATAGACCTTAAGTTAGGCCATAAAACCAGAAATTCAAGAAGATGGAAATTATATCAAGTATCTTTTCTGACCATAAAGGTAATGAAACTAGAAATCAATAATAGGAGTTGAGCTGGAAAATTCACAAATATGTGTTCACTATTGAACAACTTATGAATCAAAGAAGAAATTAAAAGGGAAATAAAAAAATCTTGAGAAAAGTGAAATTGGAAACAGATACCAGAACTTATGAGATGCAGCAAAAGCAGTTCTAAGGAGAAAGTTTATAGTTCTAAATGCATATCTCAAGAAAACAAAATCCCAAATAAGCAACCTAACACTACACTTTAAGGAACTAGAAAAAGAAGAACAAATTAAGCCCAAAGTTAGCAGAAGGAAGAAAATAATAAAGATTAAGAGAGGTAAATGATATAGAGAACAAGAAAACAATCGAAACTTTCAACAAAACTGAGTTGACTCTCTAAAAAGATGAACGAAACTGATAGACTTTTAATTTGACTAACCAAGAAAAAAAGACAAAGACTCATAAAAAATGAGAAATAAAAGAAGAGAAATTATACCTGACATCACCAAAATACAAAGGGTCATAACAGACTTCTATAATTATACACCAACATATTGGACAACCAAAAGAAATAGATAAATTCCTAAAAGCATACAACCTACAAAGCCTGAATCATGAAGAAATAGAAATCTGAACTGACCAATAATGACTAAAGGAGACTGAAAAAAGGAAAGAAAAGCCCAGACCTGGATGGTTCCCTGGTGAATTCTATGAAACATTTTGAAGAATCTGTGCCCAAACTTCTCAAACTTTCAAAATACTGAAGAGGAGGGAACATGCCCAAACTCATTTCACCAGGCCAGCATTACAGCTGTACAAAGCCAGGTAAGGACATTACAAAGAAGAGAACTACAAGCCAATATTCCTAATGAGTACAGATGCAAAAATTCTCAATAAAAATACTAGAAAACTAAATCCAACAGCACATTAAAAAGATAGTACACAATGATTAGATAGGATTCATTACTGAGATACAAAGATGGTTCAACATATGCAAATCAACAGATGTGACGCACAATAAAAACCATATGATCAACATAATAAAGGCCATATATTATAACAAGCCCAGGATAACATACTCAACAGTGAAGGTTTTTGAAAGCTTTCCCACTAAGCTCAGGGATAAGACAAGTGAGCCCACTCTTGCCACTTTTGTCCAACGTACTATACTGACAGTTCTATCCAGAGAAATTGGGCAATAAAAAGAAAACAAAGGCATCCAAATCAGAGAGAAAGAAGTAAATTTGTCATTGTATGCAGATGATATGATCTTACATTTAGGAAATCCTAAGAATTCCCCCACAAAAACTCTTTGACCAAATAAGCAAATTCAGCAAATTTGCATGATAAAAATATCCACATACATAAATTAATTGCATTTCTATACACTATCAATGAAGGATCTGACAAATTTAAAAAATCCTATTGATAATAACACCAAAACTGAATACTTACAAATACATTTAGCTAGGGAGGTGTAAGATGTATACATTAAAAACTATAAGACTGATGAAAGAAACTGAAGAAGTCACAAATAAATGAAAAGGTATCCTGTGTTGGATTGGAAAAATTACTATTGTTAAAATGTCCATACTACCCAAAGCCATCTATAGATTCAATGTAATTCCCATCAAAACTCCAGTGATATTTTTTGTAGGAAAAAAATTCTAAAATTCATATGGAACCACAGTAGACTCTGAATAGCTGAAGCAGTCGTAGGAAAGAAAAGAAAGCTTGCAGCATCATACTTTATGACTTTAAACTATAGTAAGGAGATATAATAAGCAAACCAGTATAGTATTAGCATGAAAGCAGACACATAGACCAATGCAACAGAATGAAGAAATAAACCCTTGCATATATTAACTAATACTTGACAAAAGAGCTAGAAATACTCAGTGGGAGAAGGAATAGTTTCCTCAATAATTGGTGTTGAGAAAACTGGATAATCACACAGAAAAAAAATGAAGCTAAATCTTTGTGTTACCCCATTCATCAAAATTAACTCAAAATGGATTACAGGCTTACACATAAATCCTGAAATTGTAAAAATTCTAGAAGAAAACTAGGGGAGAAACTCCTTGACATAGCTCTTGGCAATGAATATTTTTTTTTTGATATGACAACAAAAGCACAAACAACAACAAAAGCAAAAATAAACAAGTGGGACTGCATCAACTAAAAACTTGTGCACAGCGAAGGAAACCATCAAAAGATGAAAAGGCAGCCTTATGGAGTGGGAGAGAATATTTACAAGAGGTTGATACAAGAGAATATTTACTAAGAGGTTTCCAAAAGAATACATAAGGAATTCATACTCAGTAGCAAAACACAAAACAAAACAAAACAAAAACAACCCCACCCAAATCCCCCAAACAAACAAACAAAAAAACAAGCCAATGGAAAAATGTGCAAAGGACCTGAACAAACATTTAGATGTCTTCTTTGGAAAAGAAGCATGAAAACATGCTCAACATCATTCACCACCAGGGAAATGTGAATCAAAACCACAATGAGCTATCATCTCACACCTGTTAGGATGGCTATTCCCAAAAAGGCAAGAGCTAAGTGTTGGCGAGGATGTGGAGAAAAAAGGACCCTTCGCAGTATTGGTGGGAATGTCAGTTGGTACAGCCATTATGAAAAATAGTGTGGAAGTTCCTCAAAAAATTCCCAGTAGGACTACCATCTCAGCTGTAGGTGTATATCTGAAGGAAATGAAATCACCGTCTTAAAGAGATGTCTGCAGCCCCCTGTCCCTGCCGCCTTACTCACCATAGCCCAGACATGGAAGTAAGGACTGTCAGTGGAGGAATCGATAAAGCTGTGGTTTATACACACGCAGTGGAATGATTCAGCCACAAACAGAAGGAAATCCTACCGTTTGTGACAACATAGATAAACCTGAGGGCAAAGGCTAAGTAAAATAAATCAGATAGAGAAAGACAAATACTGAATGATTTCACACATATGTGGAAACTAAAAACTTACACTTCTAGAACCAGATTAGATGTTGAAGATGGTCAAAATGTATAAACTTCTGGTTTGAGTACGTTCTGGGGATATACAGCTTAGTGCCTACAGTTAACAATACCTATTGTAGATGGAAAGTTACTTAAAGAATAGATTTTTAGAGTTCTCACCATGAAAGTGAATGGTAACTATATCAGGTGATGCATATGTTAGTTAGGTTTATTGTGGTAATCATTTTGCAATACATATGGATATCCAATCACTACATTGTACAATTTTATCTCAATTAAGCTGGGAAAAAATAGAATCATATGCGCACAAGATATTTATAAGGCATACAGTTTTTTGTTTTTTTTTTAAGCAGAAGAAAATGCTGTATGGTGATTGGAAGACTGTTGGCCAGCATCTGAGTTAACAATTTAATATACTGTTATTTTAGAAGATATTCAGCTTAGTTATATGAATGCACAGTGTTTGATTGAAGTTTTATGTTCAACTCTGAGAAAACACCTTGCTGAGCTCATAGGGGTGGGGGACAGGGAGAATGTTAAAATCTGGAACAAGATTTTTTTTTTTTTTTTTAGATTGCTTTAACAACATCTGGGAGAAGTAGGACAGCAATACCTATTGTGAATTTTATCATTACAAAATTTTTAAAATGAAGGATGATCTATTTGTATTTTGTTTATTTCCTCAGTGTGTTTGCAAATAGGCAATAATTGAAATTAAAACTGGCCATGTGAGCATGGCATTGATCCATGTAAATAGCTAGCATCTAGATGACAGGGGGATCTATTTAGAAAAATATGCTCACTTGACAGGTTCTAGGGTTTTGTTTTGGCTGTTGTTGGATGTGTGGGTGCTGGCAGGAATAGCTTTGTCAACATGTGATGTTAGTGCAGATTTGACTTGTGGAGTTGGCTGGCAGGGCATTTGAGTGTTGTTTTTTTTCCTAGCTGCTCCATCCCGGTTGCTATGCAGCCATGTTCTTGTGAAGAGAAAGTGCGTGTGTCTGTT
The DNA here is from genome assembly GCA_004023965.1 of Spilogale gracilis. Lineage (NCBI taxonomy): Eukaryota > Metazoa > Chordata > Mammalia > Carnivora > Mephitidae > Spilogale > Spilogale gracilis. The sequence goes on along the minus strand of PITA01009488.1, from coordinate 18,132 downwards.
TTTCTTCAGAGAAGCATACAGAGCCTTTGTAGGAGAGGCTGGATCTTAATTTGTGACATGCTAGGAATGGATGGAGTTTCTGTGGTCAGCAGTGCCTATGTTCTAGGGTGACTCTGTTTGGGACTCTGAGACTCTGTTTTGGACTCAGATGGATGAGATTCACTGCACGCTCTGATTTGGCAGTCTGTTTTCTCAGAAACCCGTGCAGTTATTACAGCGGTTATGGAAGCTGTCCACTTTAAATCGTGTGGTGTTATAAACTGGGATTAGCACTGCTAGGGAACATCTTAAACACTCTGGAGTCTAACTGAGGCATTTTGTTGCACCTGGCTGGGTAGGAACTGAGTGAGTAGGAGGAAGGGAGAGGTGATGACTGCATAAGGAAATGGAAAAGAAGTGTATGTGGGGAGGTGACCCAGAATGATCTTACAAAGGATATATGAATAATTTATCTCAAAGTTCACCTGCCAGTTTGAAACTTATCACGGGTGTCCTTCCTGGATTTATTTCACTACTTCCTACCATTACCCTTTGCAGATTTATCACAACATCCATAACATGCATAGGTCGGCCCCTCTCCCAGAGCTGGTAAAATCCTTGAAGGCAACCACTCTTTCTTATTCCTTTCCTTTCGTTTCCAGAACTAGGTGCTCTGCTTAGCGCCTGGAACATCTGAGGTAATACATAAATATTTCTGGAATAAATGAATAATTATTTTACACTATATTTGGCAATTGGGTCACATACATAAGTGGAACCACATGATGGAAATAAATTAGAGATTAGACAGAAAAGTCACATAGGAGTCATGGCATATGGAGAGGAGTGGGCAGAGAAGTACAGTGTAAATATGTATTTTGGGGGATTCCTGCGTGGCTTAGATGATTAAGTGTCTGCCTTCTGCTCAGGTCTTATCTCAGGATCCTCTCCATTCAGTGGGGAGTCCGCTTCTCCCTCTCCCCCTGTCTCTCCCCCTTCTTGTGCTCTTTCTCTTTCTCTCTCAAATGAATAAATAAAATCCTTAAAATAATATGTATTTTTGGCCCAGTTTTGCCACTAAAAGACTTTGTAAGTTTTGGTGGTATAAATGAATTAATTCCTCTTTGGAAAACTAGGGAGCCTATTTGAGAGGGGATATTAAGTATTTTATTTGAAAATAAGTATAAAAATAAATGATAATAAAATTATAATACTTGTTAAAATGATGTTTGATATATACTGATTTGGAATAAGTTAAGAAATAAGTAGAATTACTCTAAGAGGGAAACATAACTCTAAGAAAGAGATGATGAAATGTTCATAGTGAAATATTCCTTTTACATCAGTTTTCCCACACTGAAATACATCCAGAGAGGTATTAATGGGAAGCATCTGAATTTTGGGAGACACACTTGGGTTTAAATTTGCAGTTTTGATATCGGGTGGATTAATTCCCTGCATTCTCTAAGTTTTAGTATTCCCCATAGAATTTATGTCTGAATTTCAAGGCAGTAAGGGTTTTAGGTAATATTCGTCACGCCTTCCTTTGAGAGGATAGCACATACAAGAGCTTCAATAATTGGTAGGTACTGTGATTAGTAGTTGTCTAGAAAGCAGTCTGCCTGCACCAGAGCCTTATAATAATCAAGAACTTCAAATCTTTTAAACTGTATTAGTTTTGTGGGGAGGATAGGGAGGTGTTAACTATACCCAGTTTATGGAGGTACAAGTGAAAGTACAGCACTGACTTGGCCAGAGACATATTTAGTAGTGAAATAGCAATTGACACCTTTTTCTGGGGGGAGGGAATCTATAGCACCTCTGTCTGCTGAAAGTGAGTTCAAGAGAGTGTTATGTGTTATATAAGCCTTTTAAAAATTTTGTTTTTATTATTTTTGTTTGTCAGAGACAGCGAGAAAGAGTGTGAGAGAGCCCACACGCTCGAGGAATGGTAGGCAGAGGGAGAAGCAGGCTCCCTGTTGAGCGGAGAGCCCGGTGAGGGACTGGATCCCTGCTCCTGGATCATGACCTGAGCAGAAGGCAGACCCTTAACTGACTGAGCCACCCAGGCGTCCCTAAGCCTTTTATTATTATTACATTGCATCGTAAATCAGTAAATCATCGTAAAAAAGCCAACTTAGGGACTGGAGGTGGCCTAGTAAAGAGAAAAAGCTTAGGGCGAGAGGGAGGGCATTCTGTGTTCTGGTCCCATGGTTTTTCTCAGATTTCTCTACGTGCTACTTTCCTGCAATTTATTTTCCCTTTTGAATTTAGTTTTTCTATATCTAAAAAGCAGGGGTGGGCTATGAAATGGGACGGGTTAAAAACATCTCTAGAAGCCTCACTACATCAGCTGTATGTGGTTTGGTGCCTATAGAGAGGAGAGTTTCACCTGGGCAAGGAGAGCTGCCCAAGTCATCGCCAGGCGTTCCAGAGAACTTCGGAGTCTGTTTGTGGAGCTGGATGTGGAGCAGCATTTATGCGCGGGAACACTAGGGGGCTCTGCTGCACTTGTTTTGAGCCATAGGATTCAGCTAGTTCTCTGCTGAAACCTCCGCCAAGTGATTTATAACTTCTGAATCTTTCCCCGCCCTTGAAAGATCTTCCCTGATGTTTGTGCCAGTCTCCTGCTAATCCACGATCTCTGCTTCAGCCTCCTTTTCCTGCTTCAACTCCCTGGTCTGTTGGGGGAGAGAACTCCTGAATCTCTCCATCTCGCTGTTTTCTAGGTCTTAAAGGCTTTGCTCTTCTTTCCTAAGTGTCCTGCAGTGCTCTATGCCTAGGCTTCCATCCATAGTTCTCTGAACTCACTGTGTCCCCAATATCTTATATAACCTGTACTGAATCATTAATCCATGCACAGGACAGGGATTTCTTGCTTTTGCATTTTGTGTACAGCACAGACTCATCTTAAAGGTTTTGATGTAAAAACACAAGGTTTTGTTCCTGATGCATTTAGAAGAATCTTGGGGAAAATGGAAATTCCCTAAAACATAATAAAGAGTCTCTTTATTCACTAGAAGGTATAGGCTGGACAATTTTTTTTTCCTAAAAAATATGTATTTTCTACCTTAGAAAAGGATAAATATGTTCTGTGTTGCTAATGCTTCAGGGGGAAGGGGACACACTGAGTTCTATCAGAGACAAAGAAGCAGGTTGGGGACTATTGTGTGGGAGGGTTAATGAAAGTTTAAGGTGAAGCATGAAGAGAGCATTGAATAAGCGAATAAGCAAAAGGCTAAGCAGAGCCAGGATTCATACCCAGGAATGGTCTGGTAGCTAGTGATCAGTTACCCGGAATGGATATACCATTTGCATGTCCAAGCCTCACGGCCCTGGGATGACCTTGCTCCACCAGCTGTCTGAAGGAAAGGATCATTATTGTTATTAAATGGAGGCATAACTGTGCTTCATGCAAATCTCCATTCATCTACTGCTAAGACGAAGAGCTGAAGTGTTGGCTGCATATTAGTAGCATTACCTTGCTACCTCTACCTAGAGATATTTTTAGCCAATTACCTCATCATCTGTTGAGTAGGGAATCAGTGTTATGTCCCCTGCCTTGAGCATGACACATATTTTGGCTGATCTATTTATATGCTTCTCTTTGCAATGCCATGGGATATAGTAAGTTCAAGTCACCCCGAACTTCTAGTGGGTGGTGACAGACTCTTCTATTTTGTCAGGAGCATCGTGACCTGAGAAAGGCAGGGAATAGACTCCGCGGGATCGTGGGTAAAGCTATGTTCTAGGCATTGTGGGATAAATGGAGATGAATGAAACTTGGACTCTCTGATTCCTATTTATAGGGCAGAAGAAATACCATGGTGGTGAAATGTCAGGTCAGGAAGTGAAAGCTGTGGGTGATGCATTTGTCTAGTTGAGATAGTAATTACAACCAACTTTCAATAGGTCTCTTTACTCTTCAGGTTGGGCTCACCCCTGGTTTAATAAATTTTTGACCTCATTGGTGTAAGTGTGAAACAAAGAGTTCATTTTAATTTCTTGAAAAAGCCAAATATCCTCTCTAAAGTCTTTTGTTGATATCATATGATATCACACAGAGGGGGAAATCATGGGCTAAGTCATAGTACTGCTAGCTTGGTGAGTCTCTGGTTGAACACCTTCATCCAGAAGGTGTTTATCTGATGATAGCTTGCTTGTGGTAAGTATTATGGCTTTATTCTGACCCAAGTTCTGTTTGATGCATTCATCAGGAATTCTGATAAAGAGATGAAGACACATTTGTCAAATTTGTGAGTGATGCGGAGTTAAGAGGATCAATAAAGAAACAAAATGATGGAATCAGATGAAAGAGGTCTTAACATGGCTAGAGAGATAAACCAAACAGTAAAAGAAGTTTGGTAGGAATAAATATCAAGCACTATATAGTTTTTTGCTTTAGTATTGGAGACTCTTAACATCAGAAGCATAACAACAACAACAACAACAACAACAACAACAAAGCAAAAATATCCCAGGGTTTAAGTTCAGAACACATACATTCACAAACATGTATAAATGTACTGTTAGAATACATATAATTATATTATTATTAGAATAGTTCAAAACACAGTATTTTACAGTGGGACATGACGAAATGGTAAACAGATTCACCTTTATGTGTTCTAGATTGCCTCACCAAGATCGGTAAAATTGCAACAGCCTGAATTTTGGGGGACAGTTTCGTTTTGTCGTCTTTGGGAACCATAGTTTTGACAGTGACAGCCTTAAAGTCAGTCTTATTTATTCTGGAAATAGCTGGAAATAGCTAGAAGATTCCATGAGTAAGACTATCTTAACCTTCCATGGTTTCAGCAGAGAGTAGTTGTCCTCAATGTGACATACTGGCGACAAGTGTCAGTCTCGTCATTCACGAGGATAATCACACACTTTTTAATACCAAACCAAACCACCCTATCCACCCATCCACCCAATGGCTTTCATTCTTTGTAAATCAAAGTAAATTCACCATTGAGTCTATCTGCAATTAGGGAAAACAACAGTATTATGGTTATTTTCTTGAATGCACCACAGACTATAGGTTCTGCATATAAACTATCTACACGAATAATTTTTTCAAAGATTTTATTTATTTTTTTATTTGCTTGAGAGAGAGAGAGAGTGGGGTGGGGGAATGGGAGGAGGGACAGAGGCAGAGAGAGAAGCAGACCCCCACTGAGCAAGGTGCTGACTCTGGACCCAGGACCCTGGGATCATGAGCTGAGCTGAAGGCAGATGCTTAAATGACTGAAACACCCAGGCGCCTCTCTACAAGAATATTTTGTTTTTACATCTCTGTAATTGAGAAGTGCATATCTACCTTGTTACTGAAATTGTATTGGTTACAAGGTTTGCAAAAATTGGAGCATTGCTCGTTTAAAAAAAATCTTGTTGGGCGTGTGGATGATGAAAATTTTGCAAGTGTTGATCATGATGAGATTCCATTTAATTCTCATTAATTTCTTCAGAGTCACTCTGTATGATATAGACAGCTTTGTCTTACACATTTTCAGTAGTCTCCATTCTGGTGTCTTGATGGCTGAAATTCTTGGTGATCAGTTTGCTCACATGCAGGCCCCCCTAAGAAGTTTTTGGGAAGGTCTTGGGATGAGCTGTTGCTGAATGTGCCACGCTGGGCATGGTGGAAGCTCAGTGGGGCTAGGGGGTGTGTGTGTGTGGGGAAACAAGGCAGCCATCATTGGAGTCATCTATTTTAAGAATGAAAATATTATGAATGACAACAAAACAAAACAAAAACCAGCTAATGTTCAAGGACAAGATGAGAGATTTAACGGTAATAGTTGTGAAATGTTTCAGAGGCAACAAAGAAGAATATCCTCAAGATGAATCAACTGTGTAATGTGGCTGCAAACTCAGCAAAATGTTACTCAGTACCCACCACCAGGTACTGGGGACACCTAAAGCGTGGAGCACTGGGTGTGGGGAATGGGGAATGAATCTTGAAACACTGGAAAAAAAAAATTTAGTAACAATAAAAAAATAAAAAAAAATAAAGACAGTATTTAAACATTAAAAAAAAAATGTTACTCAGTATTAGTGCAAGGCATTAATTAGGTAAGGGCGTAGTACTCCACTCACTGGGAGTTGATCAGGACACACCTTCAGTTCTTGCTTTCAGCTTTTGGCAGTATGATTTAAAAAATAAGATTTATTATTTGTTTTCATTACAGAGTAATGTATTTTCACTACTGACAATCTGGAAAGTCTGGAATTTCATCTATAATCCATCAATTAGAGAGAACCATTGTTAACATTTGTTATATGTTCTCCCAGGATTATGTGCATAGAGATACATACACACAGATGATTTTATTATATATTCTTTTGTGATCTCTTTTTTCTTCTTGACAACATATGGTGAACATTTAAATACTATTCAGTTACTTCTTGAACCTGCTTTTAAGTTTTATCGTATAGGTCTACTGTACTATTATTCTTAAATACTATAAATAAAGCGGTGGTAAATATTAAGATAGATAAATATCTGCTCAGATTCCAGATTAGTTTCTTAGAGAACATTCTTCAGACTGAACTGAAAATTCCAGATAAAAAGGGTATTGGCATTATTCTTTAAAAGGTATATGGACAAATGAAGTATGTTCAGAGACAGTGACTATTTTATTTTATGAAGGGACTAGAAAGAATGCCATTTGAGAGCAGTTGCAGGAGAATAATTGAAAGTAATTGTAAGAGGAAAAATGGGGATTCAAGCTTCTTCACATATTTCAGGGTCTGTTACACAGAGAAGAGGAATTATATGACTCAAAAATATAATATTTAGTACCAATGGTTTGAAGCCACAGGGAGACAGTATGACATTGTTACTGGCAACACTATCAAAGCACAGGGAGGTAGGAGGGGAGCTCACAGGGGAGGGTGGCTTGAGCTCAGAGGCATTATGCATAGACCACAAGAACCATCCTCCAGCTCATTCAGGAGCTAAGACTGGATTGGGCTTTTCTAACCTTCTCAGTCAATGACTTGTCCTAAGCAGAAAGTTTTCTTTAAAACTGAATACTTGGGCACCTGGGTGGCTCAGTGGGTCAAAGCTTCTGCCTTCAGCTCAGGTCATGATCTCAGGGTCCTGGGATCGAGGCCTGCATTGGGCTCTCTGCTCAGCAGGGAACCTGCTTCCTCCTCTCTCTCTGCCTGCCTCTCTGCCTACTTGTGATCTCTCTCTGTGTCAAGTAAATAAATAAAATCTTAAAAAAAAAGAAAATTATTTCTAATTAAAAGAAAATAATAATGAGTACTTAAGAGGCACCTGGGTAGTTCAGTTGGTTAACTGTCTGCCTTTGGCTCAGGTCATGATCTTGGGGTCTTGAGCTAGATAGAACCCCATGTGGGGCTCCCTGCTCAACTAGGAGTCTGCATCTCCCTTTCCCTCTGCCCCTCCCTGCTGTTCGTGCTCTCTCTCTCTCTCTCTGATAAATCAAATCTTAAAAAAAAGTATACTCGATTAAATAATTTTGTTGTTTTTTTGTTTCTTTTTTCATGTTGGTAGAAATAATTCACATGAGCTTTTGGGAAAAAAAAAACCAAAATGGAACCAACGAAACAGCTACAAAGCTGGGTAATTGCAGAATTCAGGTATGCTTCCTTCCTAAAGTAATTTTAATAGTATTTTTTTTGGTAGAAGAATTGATAATTATTTCCATGATATTTTTACTATCATCTGTATGTTTAAAAATTTTAGATACCTTTTGTTGTTGTTGTTATTTATAATAGGATGCCCAATGGTAGGTCCCACTTATGGTCCCCCCCTTCCTTTTATTCTAGGGAGAGAACTGTCAGAAAGTCATCTTGTCATGCCTTGTAGGTATAAAGGCAACTTCCTCCAGAAAGGGTCTTCCTGGAGGCAATTGGGGTTAAGAGCAGCACCTGAAAGAAGTAGGTGGCCAACAAATATTGGTAAGTGAATGAATAAATGAATGAATGTACAGTGTAATGCCTTCTACAGGTTGAAAAGGATACTTTTATTTTCCAAGAAGAGAGGCATAATCAGATTCTTTGGCTTTCCCAGATGTAAGGAGAGCCTCTGCGTAATATCTGAGAATGTGTATTTCTTTGAAGGAAAGGGGGTTAGAGTCTCAAAGGCTGCAAAGGGTTGGTGCCTAAGCATAGTGCTCCTGGACTTGACTCCTTGGGGCAGACTGAGAATTGGCAACTGTGGGGATTCAGGCAGAAGAGAGCCTTGTTCTGGTTTGTTCTAATGTAGAGGGAGTTGGGTTATCTTCTCCTTGGGATCCACTTGGGGCAGCATCATCTATGGAACTGGGATTGGGGTATCAGCCACAGTGTACCAGCAAGAAGAATGACAATGATGGAATCATCAGAAGAATAAATATTCTCTTTGCTTGGGTGTAGAAGTTGGACTGACATTTTCACCTATGGAATGAGAAAGTGGTTAGGTTCTGGGGAGTTTAGGGATGGTGTGCCTCCAAAAAAAGATGCAGTAGAATGTCAGTTAACTGAAGGCAGGGATTCCTGTATGCTTTGTTTATTGATGTGTCCCATGCATAGGCCAGTGATTGGCATGTAGTAGTCACTCAATAAATATTTGTTGGCTAAATGAATGCTAAATTTCCTGCTATAATGGCAAGTGATACTCAAGCTATTTATCAATTAGAAAAACAAAAATGTGGCTATATATTTATTCTGATTTGTGGAGCAGTTTAAGTAATCTTCTAACACATGCCCGAAGGAGATGTGAGTCTAGATAAACAGCATTTTTATTCTGAAACAGGAATTCCTTTCAACTCACCTCAATTCCATAACCTACCCAGCCATAATTTTGTCAATGTCATAGCTGTTAATCAGTAAGTAGATTATAATACTGACTTATCTTTCAAACCAAATTTTTGTCTGTGGGTGTCAAAATTCGATGAAGCAAGGATCAATACAGTATCCAGCTAATACACTATAGTGTGAATGAAATGAATAATAAGAAATAAAATGACTTCTTCTGACAATTGCTGTTGCAAGAAACCTCAGGTTGTCATTTAAAATTGATATTGCGGGGAACCTCTAGTTGCAGCATGAACTTTAATATATAAATCTTCCATGGCACAAGTGTTCACTAATATGATTTCTGAAATCATGAAATCCTTTATGAAGCAAAGTATGTTTCTGAGCTTTTCTGACTCATTTACTGATTCAGATATCTGTTTCTTTCTTTTTTTTTCCCCTGTAACTCACACAATGTGACAAAGAATGGTGTTTATTTTAAAATTCTGAAATTCTCATTTTTACTTAAAAGATTAATCATAATTAAATGGTTGTTTTTTGTTTTTTTTTTTGCCTTTTGTTTTGCCCCTTTTCCTTCCTGTAGAAAGACTTCGAGATAGTATTTGAAAACATCACCCACAAAATGAGATCATTCAACCTGAGGCCTTTGGACAAAATCAATATATTCTTGTGGTATATTTGATATACAGATGCATGGGAGTTTTGATGAATCACAGCTGGTAGGTGAATTAAGGCTTCATTCTTCAGAATCGTGCAGAGTTGTATTGAAATATTCATTACTGGACATAGGTTTCTGAAGGGGATAAAGAGAAAGGAAATTTCCTTTGAAGATCAGAATTTATTTAACAAGAGTTTTTGTAAAAGTAAGTGACAAAATTCATACAGATATTACAGATTTTTTTTTTTAACCAATTCTGTGGCCAAAGAAATAATATTAGGAGCTGAAGAATCAACAAAGATTAGAATGATCTTTACATAGCTCTCTAATGATTCTAAATGGTTTTTGGATATAAATTTCAATGAGTTGAGGAACTGTAGTCTAAGGAGGACACCTGTTTCTTTCTCTCTTTCTTTCTTTCTTTCTTTCTTTCTTTCTTTTTTTTTTTTTTTTTTAAAGATTTTATTTATTTGACAGTGAGAAACACAGCCAGAGAGGGAACACAAGCGGGGGGGTGAGAGAGGGAGAAGCAGGCTTCCCGCCAAGCAGGGAGCCCGATGTGGGACTCGATCCCGGGTCTCCAGGATCATGACCTGAGCCGAAGGCAGGGAGGACCTGTTTCAATTTGGTAGAGACAGAGCGTGAAGTTTTTGAACACCTAGCAAGAGAGGTGCTGTAAGTTCACACTCTTACCGAAGCTACTCTTGAGATTAGACTTAAGAAAATTTTTTTTGGACTGAGTTCATATGTTCAAAGGTTGGAGAATCATTTGGGACAAGGGCTTTTTTTATCCACTCTAAATCCAAAGATGAAACCAACATTTAGAAAACATTCTGACTGTCTGAAAGTTAATGCCCAGGGAAGCACACAGGATGTTCTGGATGAACAACTTCTATGTGATGTCCCTTCCAGTAACTTGACAATCAGATGTGCCCCATTACCAGGTCTTGGCAAGGAACTTCCCTTTGACATTGTTAGGAATATAAATGAGGATGAAGGATAAATATTTTGGACTGGGACCTTTTAAACTAAGGCAACATTCACATTGTTCTTCTGTCCATTATTAAGTCTTCAACCTAAGCTGTTTCTCCTCTACCTCCCAGCACTGGAGGCCTATTTATTTACAGTATATTTATTTCCCAGAGTTTTGGAGGTAAAAGTGACATATAACATTGTGTAAGTTTAAGGTATATAATACGGTGATTTGATAAATGTGTGTATTGTGAAATGATCACCACAGAAGTTAAAACCTTACATCATCTTACATAGTTGCCTTTTGTGTTTTTGTGGTGAGAAGATGTCTTCTCTTAGCAACTTTCAAGTACACAGTGCCGTCCTGTTGACTATACTCATTGTGCCATACATTAGAACCCAAGGACTTCCTCGCTTTATAACTAGAAGTATGTATTTTTGACTACTTTAAACCCATTTTTCCCAATCTCAGCCCTGGCAACCACCAATCTAATCTCTGTTTCTGTGAGTTCAATGTTTTTAGACTCCACATACAAGTGAAATCAGACCACATTTGTCTTTCTCTGGCCTATTTCACTAGCATATGCCCTGAGGTGTCCCCGTGTTATCATGATGGTAGAACAGCCTTCTTTCTTTGTGGCTGAATGATCCCTTTGAATGCATATACACCACATCTTTATCAGTTAATCCGTTAGCAGACACTTGTGGTGTTTCCATGTCTTGGCCATTGTGAGGAAGGCTGCAGTGAATGTGGACATACAGATATGTCTTCAAGATAGTGATCTCATTTCCTTTGGATATACACCCATAAGTGGGATTGCTGGATCATATAGTAGTCCTATTTTTAATTTTTTGAGAAACCTCCATATTGTTTTTCATAATGGCTGTACTATTTCTGTTCCCACCAACAGCACACAAGGATTTCTTTTTTTCCACGTCTTTACCAACACCTATCTCTTGTCTTTTTGGTAATAGCCATTCTAACAAGGGTGAGATGATATCTCATTGTGGTTTTGATTTACATTTCCCTGATGATGAGTGACATTGAGCATATTTTCATGTACTTGTTGGTCATTTGTGTTTCTTCTTTGAAAAAATGTCCTTTGGGATCTTTGCCCATTTCAATCAGCTTATTTGTTTTGTTTTGTTTGTTTTTATGATTGAGTTCTGTGACATTTTGGATATCAACCCCTTATCAGATGGTTTGTAAATATTCTGTCCCATTCTATAGGTGGCCTTTTCATTCTGTTGATTGTTTCTTTTGCTATGCACAAGTTTTTAGTTGATGCAGTCCCACTTGTTCATTTTTGCTTTTATTGCTTATGCTTTTGTTGTCATATTAAAAAAATTATTGTCAGGATCAATGTCAAGATACTATTACCCTATATTTTCTTCTAGGAGTTTTAGTTTTAGGTCTTACATTTACATTTTTAAATCATTTTGAGTTATTTTTTTGCATGTGATTATTTGGCTTTCCCAGCACCATTTTTTAAAGGAGAATATTTTTTCCCCATTGAGTATTATTGACTCCCTTGTCACATATTGGTTCACTGTATATGTGGGAGTTTATTTCTGGGCTCTCAGTTCTGCTTGGTTATGTCAGATGTTTCATTGGTAGTGTATAGGAGCATAATTGATTTATATATGTTGATTTTGCCTCATGCAAATTTCCTGAATTTATTAGGTCTAAATTTTGAAGGGAAGACTTTAGGGTTTTCAAGATATAAGAACATATAATCTGCAAACAAGGCAATTTCATTTGTTTCTGATTTGGATGCCTTTTATTTCTTTCTCTTCCTAACTAGATTCCTAGCTAGGAATTCTAGTACTATGTTGAGTTGGCTCACTTGTCTTGTTTTTCGTCCTAGAAAAAAAGCTTTAAACTTTTCACCATTGAGTATGAGGTTAGCTGTGGGCTTGTCAGATATGGCCCATATTATGTTGAGATACATTTCTTCTATATCCAGTTTCTTGAAAGGTTTTATCATGGGGCACTGGGGTGGCTCAGTCAGTTAAGCCTTTGACTCTTGGTTTCAGATCAGGTCATGTTCTTGGGGTTGGGCTCCTCTACTCAGTGCAGTATGCTTGTTCCACAAGCTTTATCGCATGCTTGCTCTCTATCTAGAATAAATAAATAAATTAAAAATATCTTTTAAAAAAAAAGAATATTTTTTATCAGGAAAAGATGTTGAATTTTGTCAAATGTTTCTTGCATCTATTTATATGATAATATGTTTTTTTTCTTTATGTTAATGTATCACATTTATTGATTTGTGGGTGTTGAACTGTCCTCGCATCTCGGATAAATATCACTTGATCAAGGGGTATGATCTTTAAATGTGTTCTTGAATTCAGTTTGCTATTATTTTGTTGAGAATTTTGGCATCTATATTCATCAGGGATATTGGCCTGTGGTTTTCTTTTTTTTTTTAGTGTCTTCACCTGGTTTTGTATCAAAATAATGATCTAAAATGATTTCATGTATATTCTGTCCTCACTTTATTGGAAGGGCCTGAGAGTGATTGGTGTTTATTCTTTAGATGTTTGGTAGAATTCACCAGGAAAACCATCTGGTCCTGGCTTTTCTTTGTTGGGATGTTTTGGCTTACTGATTTAATGTCTTTACTTCCTTTAGTCTATTTATATTTTCTATTTCTTCATGATTCTTAGTAGTTTGTATGTTTATAGGAATTTACCCATTTCTTTAAAGTTGTCCAGTTTATTGATGCATAATTATATATAGTGGTCTATTATGATTTTTTCTGTTTCCATGATATCAGTTGTAATGTCTGTCTTTCATTTCTTATTTTATTTATTTGAAGCCTGGCTTTTCTTTTTCTTGGTGAGTCTAACTAGAGGCTTGCTAATTTTATTTATCTTTTAAAGGAAACTGCTCTTAGTTTCATTGATCTTTTGTTTTCTTCATTTCATTTATTTCTGGTCTGATATTTATTTCCTTCTTTCTGCTAACTTTTGGCTCAGTTTTTTCTTCTTTTTATAGTTTCTTGAATTATAAAATTAGGTTGTTTATTTGAGATATTTCTTTTTTCTTAATGTAGGTGTTTAGCATTATAAACATTCCACTTAGAACTGCTTTTGTTGTCCCCTATAAGTATCAGAATGTTGCCTTTGCTTTTTCATTTGTTTCAAGAATTTTTAAACTCATGGAAAATTCATATTTCCTTTGACATTTACTAAGTGTTCTACCCAGGTTGCCTTTTTTTGTGTGCACTTCAAATAATTTTTCTATTTTACTAAGTCACCTAGAAACAGTACTATTTACATCTGTACATAGTGTATAATATACCTCCATTTTTCATGACTTTATCAGTTATTTATTTATTTATTTATTTATTTATTTATTAAAGATTTTATTTATTTGACAGAGAGAAACACAGCTAGAGAGGGGAACACAAGCAGGGGGACTGAGAGAGGGAGAGGCAGGCTTCCCTCCCAGCAGGGAGCCCGATGTGGGACTCGATCCCTGGTCTCCGGGATCATGACCTGAGCCGAAGGCAGTCGCTTAACCAACTGAGCCACCCAGGTGTCCCTTGATTTATTTTTATATTTTTTCATTTTACATTTACTCCACTGTTCTTATCTTTCCAATATTCAAAGCATGTGGATCGAGGACATTTGTTAGGCAGGTCTTCAGGTCCAGGTGCCAGCTGGTGAGGAGCTGCCAGCCTAGTTGGTTACAGAGATAATGGGACGGTGCCTCAGTCTCTCCAGTGTTAGGGCTCTAATGGTAAGGACATCAAAATGCAGTGTGTCCTGAGATTCTTTTACTCCCTGCACTGTCAGGTTTCTTTACTCTTTATTCATTTTTAAAAGTAATTAATTAATTTCAGAGAAAGAGCGAGAGAGAGAGGAAGAGAACACAAGTTGGGGGAGGAACAGAGGGAGAGGGAGAGGAGAAACAGACTCCCTGCTGAGTATGGAGCCCAACAAGGACTGTTTCACAAGTCAGAGATCATGACCTGATCTGAAACCAAGAGCTGGACACTCAGCTGACTGAGCCACCCAGGAACCCCTCCTTTGCTCTTTAAATTCCTTAATAACATTGATTTCTTTTTTTTTTTCTCTGAGTATAAAAATAGTTCACTCTCATGGTGTAAATATTGGAAAATGTAGAAATCTTTTGGAAAAAGCACACAAATATCACCTATGACTACACAGGGATAACCACTGTTGATATTTTGATATGTTTCTAACTTTTTTTTCTGTGGAAGAAGGTCCTTTTCCAAAAAACTGCATTATACATGGTTTTCTTATTTATACAAATCTTTTCTCAGTTAATGTTGTATTCTGAGCAGTTTTGTTAAATCATTTGCAATTGAAAACAAGTATTCTTAGTGGTTACATATACTTGAACATATAGATATACTATAATGATTTCCCCACTGTTGAATACTTCATTTGCTACCTATAATGCCTATTTCACACAGCCCTCTAATGCTCTTCCTTGTTTACAAATCATGTGTATCTCTGATGAGTTTTCAACATTTTATCTTGCAAAATGTCAAATGGGTACAAAAGAGAGAATAGTAAAATTTCTATCTACTCATCTGGCTTCAACAATTAAAGACTTATGGCCAGTACTGTTTTATTTACACACTCTATGCCCCAGCTTGTTTTGAAGCAAATTCCAGAATCAGTAACATGTTAATATGTACATCTGAAAGATGAAGAGTTTTAACATTAGAGCAACTCTACCATATTACACCTAAAAGATTCACCACCTTTCCTCAATATGTCATACTTGTTTTAGGTAGTAGATTTTTAGAACTGAATGATCAATTCTTAAACAGTAAGTCTCTTGATAAATGCTACTTTTTAGAGGGGTTTTAAAATTTGTACTTCTATAGCAGTTTATGGGGATTTCTGTTTGGCATTCAGAATCTCACTGAGCTATCATATTTTTTTAAATTGTGAACAATTTGAAGGGCAAACAATGGGGAGGCAGTCGAAAGACGTGGTTAAACACAGTCTCTGGAGCAGACTATCTGGGGCATGTCTCTGGATTCCATCACTTTACTATTATTCTATCTTTTTGCCGTGTCATTTTCAGCAGTAGCAATTACATGCATTTTGGGTAATTGGGTTCACATGCATTGGGTAGTTGAGTTCATATGCATATTGTACACTAACTTCACTTCTGCTTTTGCTTTATTTTTCCTTTGTCTTTATTCCATTTACTTAGAAAAAGTTACTAGATGTTGTTAGAAATGAATCAGTTGCTAAGAAAGGAAAAACACAAAGTACCATGTGATTGTACAATGGGTAATCAAGAAATCATTAAAACTGCTCCCAATTTTTGCCTATCTTAAAGTGTTGCAATGAGCACGTTCTGTGAGCAAAGTTTTTTCCCTCTATTTTGATTATCTGCTGAGGGTAATTTTCTACAGGTGAGATTACAAGGTCAAAGGGCATGACCCTTGTTTGGGGAGAGGGGTGGGATTCTTCATGCTTTTTATGACTTTTTTATAAACAGTTTTCACTGTCTTCAGCAGGTATGAGTTTACCAGTTTTACTTCACCTTTGGAAGGATTGGTTGTTATTGAAAAATAATTAACTTTTTGCTAAACAACTAAATAATGATACCTTAAATTGTTTGATTATTAGCAAAGTGGAATATTATCCTTGTGTGTTTGTTTATTAATTCATTTCATCTTACCTCCTGGGAAATAACAAGTGAAAAGTAAAGAGAAATCTGGGTTGAAAATGTAGAGAGAAAAGATCAGGTAGAAATTTTCAGAGTACTAGATTGTGCTTTGAGTAATATCAATGAACCCTAGGGCTGATAAAATAATTTGTAAGCTGTGAGAAAAAATGTGATATCTGTAATAGCAGACATGTGACCTCAGCCATGGCAGAATTCAGTCACAGAATCCAGATCCTAAAATGTTTTATAAGGTAAGGGTTCTTGACTGCAGAGAAAGTAGTATTTGGAAAGGCACAGGAGAGGGAGCATTCCAGACATCTGGGTCCTCCCTTGCATTGCGTAAGATCAAGTCTTAGTGTATCTCCTCTGGCCTCCTGTAAGAGTCCTTCCTTGTTTTCACTTCTCCACAAACAACTCATTTTCTTTAAGCTGCTTCCAAAATTATTTCTTTTTTTCTTTATTTTTTAAAATTAACATATAATGTATTATTTGTTTTAAGGGTGCAGGTGTATGATTCATTAGTCTTATACAATTCACAACACAAATAGGTATGTTGTCAATGTGTCTGCCCACTTAGGGTTTTAGAATCTTGTAGACTACATCGGACAAGGAAATTTGTGAACCAGCACTAGCCTTGGGAAATTTATGTGGAGACATGTCTGCAGATTGATGGTTGGCTATAAACCATCTTCTCCCTAGAATTTACAGCTCACATTAGATCTTAGGGTCAAGACCACCTAGTTATTTGTTGGAATGACAGTTTATTGCCTTGACAGAGATTTTAACATCTATGTTGTACTGTAAATCTTTTGATAAGAATAGTCCCACCTGTTTTACTACCTGAACATAGTTCAGGAATTGCAAAGCATTAAAAAAGGTAGTATTTGTTAACAGTTTCAGTGTCCCATTTTTAATCATCTAAGTATTTCCTGGCAATGCATTGTGCATTCAGTACCATGTTAGGAGTTTTGGAAATTTTGGGAATACTGGATATAATATTGCCTTTATCCTTATTGAAAAGACAAAGAAAGGATACATATAATGAAATTAAAGGATAATCATAGTTTAAGAATAGCAGAAATAATGTAATCACATTATTAGAAATAATCACAACAGCCAACACTGAATACTTACTATCTGCTACAGACTCTGCTGAACACTTTACATTAATCATTTTCAGTATCAAATTTAATCTTTACAACTACTCTGTGGGGTACATGATGAAAGGCCAAATGTGAACTATAGGTTCACATATGTTCAACTGTTAATTTGATTAAATCCACAGGAAGGAGAAATCATTTCCAGAATCATTATAGAAGACTCCAAGATGGGATAGAACTTGGGACTATATTTGAGGGCTTGGTTGGAATTGGAGAAACAAATATGAGTAAGAAGAGGTTTGAGGAGTGCCAGGAGCAAATTCCCAGAGGTGAGGATCCAAAGGAAAGTCAGTAGGAGGGTTTTGCAGACCACAGGGAATCACAGGGAGTTTACAAAAGATGATGATACAGGCAAGCTAAGGAAGCTAAGTAGGCTGGCACTAAAATACATATGTGTACAAGTGTGACTCTGAGACAGTGGATGCCCACTCTTCCCCATGAATTTGCAAGAGCAGAGAATTAGGCTCCTGAGATTTTCCAATTCTACCCTTAGCCTTAAGTAATGTAATGTCTACTGGAGTTGCTTCTCAGCAGCAAGTTCAGACTGGGACATTGTCTTGCTGTGTAGTCTCTGTTGACGTCAGTGTAGCTATGTACAACCTTGAGGTGGTACACATTCTTGAGGATGGTTATTTGAAAACCCTCCAGATTTTGGAATCAGGATTTATGGCTTTGAACATACTTCTCAGGCTATGACAATTAGTCACAGGTTCTGCTACTTCATGTTTCTAGACCCAAATAAGTACTCTGTGGTATACCATGCATAGGTATAGTATAGGCTGTAGTAATTTCTCTGAAAAGGAAAAACTATGTGGATTCCTGGCATATTCTTGACACCTTTTTTCTTTGAACTCTGGGTTTTCTGATCTAATCCTTATGGTCCCATTTTGTTACTTACTAGGCTCTATATTTCTTATCAGCTTAGT